>JAQIXX010005587.1:0-13719 GCA_034700605.1 Willowsia nigromaculata | reverse complement strand
CGCGGGACCACCACCAAATCCACCTGCTCCTGGGGCAGGTCCTGAAGGTGCTCCGTAACCAGCTGAAGGTCCAATAGGCCCACCTGGGGATCTTCCAGGTGGACCATATACTGGTGGTTCAGCTAGGGCACACATTGCCCCGAGTGTACATAATATCAGTGCCTACACAGAAAACGCGTAGTAGCACACACAAGTGCAGCGAATGAACAGGTGGGTATAAAAAAGCAAATAATTACAATTAATTCTTCAACTCAATTTACAAGATAACATGATATTACTAATGGATGCCATTGCCGTTCTTGTCGAAGGACGTTTTAAAAACGATATTCCCTCATCCGTTACATAATGACTTCTTATATAAAAAGCCTCCATTATTATGTCATCGTCAAGTGTCAGGTTTAACTTTTTTTAAACAGCAGTATCACTTTCTAAAAACATTAAAAATATCTATCTTTAAATTTTATCGAAACGGCGATTAAAAAAGCTCACCCAACCTATCTGTTGTACTCACATACTTGAAAAACATTTTATTTCAAGCCTTTTATAAACTCATCACATCTCCTTACTATTCTGCTTACTTGTTCTCAATGCTTTCACTCTTAAAATTTTTAACTGTTTTGTTTGCATGAGGGTGCTATTGCGTCAAGGATGTTAAAACTGCATAATAAACTGCATGCGCCTACTTAACAGTAAAATCCATTGCAAGACTCATAATAATTATTCCGCCTTTTATATGGCTAATCACTTAGAATCTTCAAATGAACCATTAAAAAGGACTTTTAATTGCATAGCTTGCGTGTGTATATTTTTAACGAAAGAGAAATAAAAATCTTTGCAATTTTGTTGCCGATGTGGCTACAAATCGTTTTTTTGAAATCAATTTTGAAATCTAGTTCTCTCTACCTGTTTGAAAGTCCACATAATACTGCACTATTGATAACCCCCGACATCAAAAAGGAAGCGTAAGTCAGAGTTATCAGCGTCCATTTATCAACACTCGTTACTGCTATTATTATTTAACGGCAAGAGTAACAAGTATAAAAATATGACATGATAACAATAAAAAATCGTTTGAGTCCGTTATTATGGATTATTGTCGATTGTCGTGGCTGGCGTCATTAAAAATTCCTTTTTTTGTCATCAGATCCCTCACTTTTGTTCCTTAAACACGGTAAAAGGCTCTTAAAACATTTTAAATCCGTTTCGTTGCGCGTTCCTCGTTAAATCGTCATCTGTCGCTGTGTCGTTTTTTAAGCTGTCGTTACAAAAAATATTGCACGCACTTCACTAAAGTAAAGTCATTAAACAGAAATAAAAGTTTAAAACAACTTTTTTCAATCGTCAGTCTAAAAGTCAACAGAACAAATAACTGTAAGCAGGTAAGTTAGTAGCAGTTACAGTGTTAAACAGATTTTTTAAAGAATTTGGAAGATTTCAGGAAAAAAGACGCACCTTATACATGATGAACGCTGTGATGATGAGTAAACTTTTTTATAATTTATCTGACTAGTATTCGATGTCACACGAAGAAAAATACCCTCTTTGACCAGGATTTGTGGGGACTCCTGGACTGGAATTTTTCTCCACAAAAAATTCCAATTAGCGACTATTCTCCAAACTATGAACTGATTCACTTTTTTTCTATAAACTTTATTCAGAGAAAAAGAATAGAAATGGAAACAATACGTGAATTTTGAAACGCCCACTATTTTTTGAATTGTGATTTTTAAAAATAATTTGTAAAAAATCAATACTTTTTTAAACGTTTCGAATTGTTAATTTCTCTGCTAAATGTGTATGTGTGACTACTAGAGCAGTTATTGAACAACTGATGAAGTTGGACTGAGCCCTGACACGTTTTTATACCAACTCGCTGTGAGGACACACTCGGCCTTTAAAGTCCCTCCACATAAGAAACAACGAACGCCATCAGGAATGACGCCAGCGAAAGAGAGCCCAGGGAATAACGTTAAAATAACATGAGCATTATATGGCAAGTAATTTTTTCAGTGCTTTTAAAAAATCACTCACACTTCATCTTTGGATAGCAATTTTTTCGAGGGAGGTGATGATGATGATGACCATGCACCGCAGCCAAGGTGTTGCTGCTCATTTAGAGTTTGATAAAAAAAGCTAATGCAACTTTTACATGTAGTGTAGATAAATTAGAGTTAAAACATAAGACTATATTAGCAATAATAATTTCTTTTTCACCAGTAGTCATAAAGAAGCAGATGAACAATATCATATCATCATCGACTACCACTTGACAGGAGGAGACAAGGAGGAGGACGACACTTTTGCTCACATATCACATCCCCCCATCCCATCTTGAACATGATCAGTTGATACATATCTCAGAGAGCTCATGCAGTTGAGAGGTGTAATAATAATAATATCGACATATTTACACACTTAACTTGAGTAACAGCTAGAAAAAAATGTCAAGCACCTATAATATTTGGATAGACTTTACTTACTCTCGTGAAGAAGGGGACCTTATACGGTAGGAGGAGGAGGTATCAAATCTATCCTCTCCATTGTTGAAAAACATAAGCCCATTCTTAACATGCACACGTGCTTTTTCCTCTTACAAAGAATACCGTTATTGTTGACGCTGCTGGTCGTGTGCTGAAGAAAAGTGAATCTTGTTGCTGGCAAGGCACAAGCCTAACAATGTTTTCATTGTTGAGCATATGCATAATAATGCGTATAGCGTCTCCTTTGTTGCTTTTTCCATATTACGTATTATGACAACGAATGAATGAAAATGGGAATCCAATAATATGCTCATTCAGTCATTCTTTAGGTATGAATTTATGACGTGGAGAAGGAATAAGGAATCGAAGTAGCAAAAAAGTAGAGCAAACTGACTATGACTAGACATCATGCACATTACCTGTACATTTTTTTCTCGCTGTGAATTCATTCACACTCCTCGCATTGTTACACATTGTTGTTATTTTTTATTACTACTCTTGTAATAATAACGATTATGATGACTGTTACTTTTTATTAGTCGCATATATATTTTGTACCTGCTGCTACTCCCAAGTCAAGTGACGACGATCATGTCATGTCACTCGATAATACTCTCATCATCATCATCAAGTCGTGTGCCGCTCGTAACCTGCAGCTTTGCATAGAGCAGTTAACGTTTCTTTACACGCGGGTCAATTAGCAAATGGTACCTACCTCAAGCTAAACTACGATTTTGATTATTTGATTATATTTTAATGCTGTGTGCATACACTTTTTCTGGTTGCACAGTTTTTTTTATTCATTTCTCATGATGATCATGTGCTGCTGTCATTCTTCTTCTTTTTTTATTTTTTATCAGGAATTGGCCAAGAAAATGATATTTCTCTCAGGTTAGGTAGAGTATATATTTTATGATGTATGCATGCATCTTTGATTATTGTGAGCGTTGTGGTAGAATCAAATTTATCAGTTTCATATAATCTGAAAACATTTTTTGGGTTATGCAACGGATGCGGTTTTCTGCTGCAAGGCTAGAAATAATCTTTATTATTATCGTCGCATACAACAAAAAAGTAATTCATTCATCGATTGACAGTGGATGCATGAGCCATGTCATTATGCTTATTAGTACAAAGTGATAAAGTGAGATATAAGGCGAAAAAACCGATTTTGCATTGTTGATGCATTGTTGATGCATTGTTGCGAGAATAAGAGACCAAGAAGTGGGGGAGGGGGTGATAGAAAGATAATGAAAAATGGATGCTTTTTTGATGCAATTAAAGCTTATCGGACAGTTTGTTTATGGATGAGCAAATGATGAGCAAATCTTTTTGACGTTCAATGACCGGAGGACGGTGATGTGATGTGTCTAAAGAGTTGTGTCGATTGTTAATGATTAGACGTTAGAAATGGAACCTGTAAAATCTTGCAAATTGATACCACACATGCCACGCACTGAAATTTTATCATTATGAAAAAAAATCGAAGATGTGTTTGATTAAATATTGGAGCAAAATGCATCATGTCATGCTGCAACCCATACGATAAATTAGTAGTCGCTATAAAAAGGGATTCACGTGGAGCCAGTGGCGTCATTCAATCGCCGGTATTTCCACAGTCAATATTTCAAATTATTCCCACTCGATCATCACCACCTAAATGCGATGATGATCGTCTCCACCCCTTAACAATTAGCATAAACCGGCTTTTTGCTGAGCTACTGTATTTTATCAAGTTTATCAGGTGTTTAATCACAATCAACAATGTTTTCAGATTCTGATTCTGTTGCTGTTGCCGCAATTCTGTGGAGTTTCACAGGGCGCGGTACTCCATTTGCAGCCAAGCTTATTTAAATAAATATAAAAACTAGTCTTCTAAAGTTCATTGGCAATAATTGCTGTTTTTTTTCTTCGTCTCATTTACTAACTCATCCAGAGATGAAGCAATGGAAAATGTTAACAATCATGTAAAAAATTAACATGTGCAATAATTTGCATGCACTTGCACTATAAATTATTGTAGGTACCTACTTAAATGCTTGGCTTATTGTATGCACTTTGTGTCTCTTTGATATTACACGATTACCTGAGTAATGTCAAGTCGGTTATTTGTCTGATTATCATATCATCTTTATTATCGGTATTTACTTAACTTTAAGCTTGTTTCAACCCTTCAAGTTGCTGTTTTTTGTACGGATTGGATTATTAAACGAATGAATGAATGGCAGTTGTGATGAACATTATGCATTTTTTATTTATTATTGTTTACTATTGACGATGATGATGATGGTGGTGGTGGTGGGCATTGTTGTAACCTATTTTTCACATAATAAATATTAAAATGATGTTGTGAGTACGACGAATGTGCACCCACGCCATATGCCATGCTTTTTTGCATGCATTATTCTGCAGCGAGAGACTTACATAAGGAAACCTTGGCACTTGACATAGATAGTTTGAGACTGGGAACAAGAAATTTGTTGCGTATAAGGAATTTGTGCAATAATGACTTGATAATATATTTAATATTATATAAGTTTTTAAAAGAAAGAATTCTTCTTGTCACTTTGTTGAATGAATAATTATGATAAGCTCACACAACACATATATACGAATAAGTTGCTAGCTGAATTTCTGTAAAGAGTGCATAGTGTGGCAGAGACAACGGCAATATTTAATTTTTTGTTGCAATTTTTGCATACTCGAGAAAAGATAGTTTCGACTGATTAGGCTCGGGAATGAAGCGAAGATGATGCGGCAATATTGCTGACTCGTGGTGGTGGTGAGGCTTTAATAGAATTATGTAAATTAAGGGCAGCTAATGCACTTGAATTGAGACTAAAGAGAGTTCATCGTTCACTTATCTTGAAAAATGACAATATATTTTTTACAAAGGAGAAGAAGATGAAGAGGAGCTTATCGCACAAAAAATGTACTGCGACCTCAGCAGATATACGCAACAATGGTAATACAATAACAAATGGTTTTAATCTGATTTAATTTTCTTTGTCACATAACTAGCTAGAAATTAAAGAAGAAAATATGTGTCTGTGCTGAATAACTGAATGCATGGAGGTAAGGTGGGATGGAGATTTTTTAAGTAAAGGATTAAAAATAGATGGAGCGAATACCTACCTGCAATTTTAAGCAAAAAGGTGTGAGCCTTTACGTGATTTGATGTGAGCTTCATAAAGAAGGATTGCAAAGGTTTTTTTTACCCAATCGTTTACAAAAGCTCTTGAATGGATAATTGAAATCAATCAGTTTAAAACGTTTTTTGTAAATAATATTTATTTTCAAAATGATGAAGTTGATGATGTAATCAAGTTCATCATCCTCATTGTCAGTTGTTGAGTACCAAGTACCAGAGAGTAAAAATCACACTTGAGTATAGATGGGTAGAGCAAAAAGCAATAACGGACATGGTCATTTAACTGTTAAAATTGACGTGAACGTGAACTAGGATTTAGCGTCGAAGCAACAATGAAACATAATATAAAAAGTGTATAAAAGAAACAACAATTTGTCTAATTCTTTGAGAGCTCAAACTAACAGCTCTGTTAGTGGCACACTGAACTGGCTGAAGTGAATCTTCAATTTTGATTCCCACACTTTTCATTTCGTTTGAGGCGTCTGCCGTTCTGTCTCCCTTTGGTTGTGTCATTACATCATCATCGTAAAACTAAAGTTGAGATGTGCAGCAAAGAGAATGAATGATGGGGATGATAAACTTGTGAGTAAGCTAGATTTATATATGCTCAGTTTTTACTACTTTTGTACTACTTGGGTACGTTTACGTCGACCTACAACTTGCATTTTTTCATCAGCTAATTCCCAACTCAATGCACGACATTTTTAGCACAAATTTTTATAGTTGTTTGTTGTCGTAAAAGAGAGAAAGATGTTAGGAATTTTAAGAAATGTGGATTAAACTTATCACTGGCGAAATTTAAGGAGTATACCTATACAAAATGGGCGAAAAGGGGAATTATGTTTTTAATGTTGTAAACAAATTGGGACAAAGTTTGAAAAATGGGGGATTAACATTATATCTACACAAAAGAAAAGGAGAGTTTTAATGATTCTTTTGAGCATTTTGAAATGAGTGATGATGATATGGTACTTGATAGGACTAATGCTTGAGTAAAGCTTTGGGATGGTACAAAATGAATGCATTTACGTACATCTTCAACACATGTTACAAGTATAGTTAACGTAATGACAAGAATTATGATCGTTAATTTTTACATGTTATAATCTCGAATTGGCAACATGAAGTGATGATGATGATGGAAGCAATATTCAAAAAGTGCAGATTGTCCCACCTGCTTATGACAATACTATTTCATACAAGTTCCAGAATGCATAGTAGTACCACAAAATCAACATTATGATTTAGTCCTCGGCTTTAATTTGTGATTGTCTGTCAGTTAGCAAGATTTGATGACATTGTATTGTGGCTTTTCCTTGCATAATACTTCCCAGTCTGAGGGTTTATTCAGGAGTAAAACTCAATTTCCTGTCAGTTTAAGGCAATATGTGAGCGGAAGTTTTTGCATTTTCATATTTAGTTTAAGTCGCAGCTATTACTTACTTTGGCTTTGAATATTTCAATATCAGCCACATCCTATCCTGCTGGTCCAAATTCTACCACTTCACAGTGGTCATGTTTGTGGAAAGCATAAAAGTATTTCATCAAGTTCATTCATCAAGGATTTTCACCTAGCTAAAAATGAATCTAAATCCTATTAAAGTCTCATAGATAGTGAAAGATGAGAAGGTTCGATTGTGGCTAAATCATAAAGGGTCTTGAGAACAATTCATTCAAAACAAATATCAAGTTAATCTGTTTTACAGAAAACTTATTTTCCACGCTTAATTTTACTTGATAGGCATGTAAGCAAGAGTTCCCGTAGGTAAATTGTGTACTTTTGTTTGGACCATGAACCCCTACAACAAAAGAACACTAAAGCGCAAACAATGGGACAAGTATGTGATTATAAATTTAGCAAACAACTACATATTATATAACACAAGATATTCCGTAACAAGGTCGATAAGGAAATCTCTCTGCGAAGAAAGTGGATAATTGAATTCTCTTTTGTCGAAAAAGCAACACTTTTTTTAACGTTTTGAAATTTGAAGTGATTCTGTGTTGCAAAAAGATGATTTTGAATGGAAAAATTGATCTATGTCAAAACAACCAATAAATGAGTATGTAATTGAATTAAATTAAATATTTATTAAGGAATATTGAACAAGATCCGTTAAAGCTGCACACAGTTCAAATCGTTGCACTAAATCCTAAAGCAATATCGTTATAAATGAGGATCGATTCAACACGCACGTCATTCTAAGCAGCAGCATCATTTACACATGTGCTGTGCAAGTTTGAATTCAAGTACCTTTAGCATCCTCATGAAATCAAAACCGAATGCGCTGAGACGCTATTTTTATCACTTTTGTTAGATAACCACCGCTCCGCAGCGACTTGTGCGCTGCCGCTTTACACAAAAAATGGAACAAGAAAAACAGCCTTCGTTTTGTATCCATTTTCACGCCTTGTTCTCTCAGCACTTTTAGTCACTTTTTTCTATTCAAATCCCAGTCAGTAGTGTAAACAACAATAAAACAATATTTTATGGTTATTTTTACGGATATTTGTGAATCAAACAACTTTTTGAAATCCCTCTCGATATGTTCAATATGAACATACACACATGAAATTTTACAGCGAACAACGTATGCATGTATGCAATATAAATGATCATTTTAATTGAAAAAATGGTCAACCTATGTACAAATAGGAGAATAGAGGATTATTACGTAATCCCAAATTGAATATACGCGTTGGTACATATATGCTTTTTTAGGTTTAAAGTATTTGCTATTTATGTATTCGATTTTCGGCAGTTTTGATGCTTTTCTATTATATTTCTAGTTGGTTGGCTGGTTGCGTAAATTAACGAAGGACTCTTCAAATTCGATCCAAACCAATCATGTTTTCAAAATAAAAATCATTCTCGTTATATTCATACACCAATTTTTGTGTTAGTTTTGGCACAAATTAAAAAAAACGTCGATTGCATGTAGGTATGTACCTACATGCGAGTAGAATTCTCTCTTTCAGCAGTTAAGATGTTAGTCCTCTGGGGACTAGATTTTCTTAAGTAATTGCATTGATGACATTTATTTCTTTCACATTCACGTTCCTCTTCGGTTTCCATTCCAATGCTATAAATAATTGCACCGTGAAGCAACAACCCGTCAGGTAAATGATAGAATTCTAACTAATATGTGTGCCTTCTTGGTGCCTAAATCTGTTTGAAATTCACAGCATATTTGTAAACCTAGTAGCAGCAAGATGATAATCCTTCAGGTGATTATTTCAAAGGTCATTTTTCACGAGCATCAACTTGAGAAGTAGTGCTAGAATGCAACTTTGAAATATGTAGGAGATACGAAGATGAAAGATAATTGCTCAAAAATGTAATTTGCAGTGTTATATTTTGTAGATTGACCACTTGTAATGCTGACTTGAATGATAATAATTGTAACACTTCTTCATTTCATTCATTTTTGCAGTCGGTGCAAAATGGCTGGCTCAAACTAAACATATATCTGTAGGCTCTCTTCGCTCGCGTAATAATAATAATCTTACATTGTACTTGCACTATCGTACGACAAGATGAATAGAAGGATTTATTGAACAAGTTGCAGTAGCTGTTATTATGATTGTTTGTGAGATTGTGTAATATTTTTAGAGCAATGGAAAAAGTGTATCAAAATGGAAGAGAAGTGTAAATGATGATGCATTACATTACGATGAGATCCGTCGTGTAAATAAAATTGATAAAAGTAATTATTACTGTAACAGCGACAATGGCAAAGCTGATGATGAATGCGAGGCATTTTGCGGTGAACGATGAACCTGAACTAAAGAAAATTATTACAAAATTGAAAAATTATCTCGCGTGTTCTTGATGACAAAAATAAGTTGATTATTATGATGGCAAGTGCAGCTTGCAGTCGTGGTGGTGGCATGACATGACTTTGCCCCGAGTTACTCATCGTCTCAAGATTTCGTTCAAAGTTCTGTCAACTTTTAATTCTTCTTTACCTACAGGGGTTCTCGCTGTTCGTGAAGATCGTTTTGTAATCTATTTGCACTTTGCTGACCAATGTGCAAAATTTGAGAATAAAAGGTACAGATAAAATTATGGGGCATTAGAAGACTTGCGTTTTTTATTGTTCCCCGTCTCGGTCTCATAATTTTACGGAAACAGTGAATGGATAAAAGCAAGTAGTTACACATTTTTGTTTTCTTCCTGGATTCAAACATTCTATTGAAAACGACATAAGTGGATGCATTTAATGATCAAAGGAGTGAAAAGAGAATCTTGTCATGTCATTATAGTGGCACGTTGCCTGCTATATGCTGCTAATACGCAATAGTATCTATGCATTGTACTTAACTTACACCATGTGATTTCATTTTGCAGAATCATTACCATAATGTGATGAGGAAAAAGTCTCTTGCAATAAGAATTTACTTATTGCTGTGTTTTTAGACACTAGAACAGGTTAACTATTACTTCAACTATTTCAAGCTCTCACTTCTACTTAGGCACCTTGGGTGACATCAAGTTGACAACTATTTACTTTTATGCGTATAGTCACACTCATCATGCGTTTCTTATTACTGTGGCACAAGACGATGATGCGTGTGAAAAAAGGAATTATGAGAGAGAGATGAAGACAGAGAAGGACAAACTACCTATGCGCATGACTTTTATGTTTATTTTTACACACACTCATACTTCTCGCTCAGCATCTCTGCCAGACCGCTGAAAACTGCGTGAACATAAAAAATAAAGTTGATAGTTTTAAAAGGAACTAATAAGTCACCTTGAATAATTTAGATGGGTGGCCCGTCCTCCCTCCTCCTTAAACATAACTTCTGTATAATCCCTTGAATGAGCCAAAAACTAAATTTTTGATCATTTATGGATGTAAATTGAATAGCTTGCTCTGTCATCTATATTCTTTATTGCTACTACCAGTGTTTTTATAGTCCCCATTTAAAGACGCACATTATTAGACAAAGCTTTTAGGGATAGAGCGAGTATAAAATAGTATTGATGTGTGTCACGCACGCACACACGACGGCCATACGACGAACGCACATAATTGGGATCATTACGACAAATACCAGTACCAGAAGTCTATTAATTTACACAGAGCGTATATTATGTTTTTCATCGTGATTCCTATTGCCTTGTTACATACTCCATACCAAAATTAAAACGGCTGTAAAAGTATAGTTAAATCTTCCGTCGTTACATTCTTTGATGATGGTGTAAAAAACGTAAAGAGAAAATAAGAATTGACATATTTATTGCTGTATTTTATTAAATAATATTTGATACTCTCTCGATTGCTCTCTTTTTAAGTAGAGAAGGAATATGAAATACTTTAAGGCGACCTATAAATAAGTGACCGTTTTATATCTATGCTTCCGCTTTTGGACAATCATTTTGTTCGAAACAGAGGATCAAAGTGGTCTATTAATAGCCATTTAAAACACCCAATTTCTCCATCCTCCCTGATAATTACTGTATTTCTGAAAACTACAGCATGTAAAATTTTCAATTTCATGTTTTCATCTTTGAATTCGTAATGCAAACCATATATGTCAAGTATAGTGCATCAGCAACCTGGTTTTGACTCCATGCTGCTGTAAGAATGCACATTACCACAATCCCACAAATCAATCAACAAAAAATCTTCTTTTCGTCCAATGCGAAGAAGATGCATGTCTGAAGTATCAAATTTTTAAAGGAGATGCAAAAGTGTCGATAAAATGCCGACGGGTGGGAGACAAATCAGTTGATTGTGTAATACAGGTAGACTTGATTCATCGTGATGACTGATTGTGCTGGTACACATGTTTTTACAACAAATTTGATGATTGAATTGTTATTTTGATCATTGTCGGAGGAAATGATAAGTTTCGCGTTCAACAAGCAGATGAAGTCATTCATTATTTTCCCGTTTTTTGTTATGCAGTTGTACTATACACAGCAGATGCTATTATGAAACCTGCCGGTGGTGATAGTGGTATGGGTTTTGGTTTGATTGAAGAGCTAAAAATATTATGATAAATGTGCATGCAAAAAAGTAACAGGGAAGCTAAGATGATTTGTTAGGTAAGTGCGAAGAAAGGAAAAGGAATAAAACGTGATACCCTATAGGAGGAATAGGATACACTTCTTTATTCCCTTCTTCGCATCTCTCTCTACTCCCACAAAAGACATTTGTAAGGGCAGCTTCAGTTTTGAATGTGTTTTTTCTGCAGACAAGAAGAAGACACCACATGAAAAATTATTACATTGGACATTGGCTGGTTAGTATGACACATATTGCACAGGTGTTCAATTAATTAGCGGTATCAAAGATGAATCGGCGACGGTAATTAAAGCAGAAGGAAGTATGTCAACGTAATAAAGTTACTGCCAAACATTTTATTATTATGCCAGTGCTTCTGCCAGATTATAATCTTAATCTTAAATCAGAATGACGAAGAAAACGGGGGAAAGTGCGACTGATAAGAATATCATGTTGTTACTGTTATTTATGATGATACAACAAGTTCATCCTCACAATCAAAACACAATCAGTGGTGCCATAAATTCGTTTGCATAATATACCATGAAATTAGTGAGGGTATATAATTTTTTATAAATATTTACAAACACAGGCAAATAGTTCATCATGCATATAAATGATGGCGATTATGGCGACATGTTACACAACTGTTTGTATACGAAGGCCCAGTCATTCAGACAATCTGATTTCAGTTTTTTTTTGGGTTACTACAGAGTTAGGAAAAAATAGTACATCACGACAATGCCATTTGAAACTGACAAAACAAAAATATAACTTGTAGTAATGCAATACATAAATATATACACTTTTTCTTTGTCAGTTCCGCTTTTTTATGCTGTTCATATTCAAATGCAAGGATTGCAAAAAGGAAAAATATTTGAAGTCTTACATGCAATGAATCAATATCATACCATGAAGATGTAGAAGGAGAAGAGGACACTAAAAATAGTCACGAACTTTTCTTCAGGTATAAGAGGGTGATAGCGGTGATCATGATCTACTCTACTATACAGCAAATTACACAGTTAATTTTAAGTTTTACATTGCGTATGCTTTACAAAATAAAAACCGCCGGTGGATAGGATTTTAGAATAAAAGAGGAACATAATAGCTGGTTTTAAATTTCGACGTTATGTAAGCGTCTGCATGCTTATTATACTTATTCAAATGAAAAATGTGCATGATGGTCAATGATAATGATGGGCAATGCTCACCTGAAGACGCAAAAATATTAATTTACTTGTATATTGTGGTTATTTATGATTTTGCAATTATTCGGATCAAAAAGAATTAGGCGTAAGGTGCGTGTACTAATTACCTTAGTTGTTACTTCAAAAATAGCCTTTAATCAAAGGATTGTCATTGCGTAAAATCAAAAGACGTGGATTTGAGAAACAATTGCACATGTATGTGTATTGTTTTCATAATTGTTTTGCATGCCTTGTGTTTAAATTTAAAAAATTAAATGTAGTGTGAACTGAAATATTCGAATATACTCAGGTATGCAATTTCATATACAATTAATCCGATAATCGATGTTATTAAAAGACTCGCGATGGGGGGTTACATGAACATGCATTGACAATTTGAATTTGGCATTCCTCCTCCTCATTCGTAAAACAAGTTTCAATTATAAGATAGTTTCTTTGAAATCGCGTTTGATTTTTTTACTCTCATACCAGAGATTATAATGAATATTAGATTAATCGGAAATTCAATCAATGATGGAAAGTGGTGGATGCGTAGCAGAAATATTTAAAGTAAAAGTAGCAAGTATTTACGGAATTTAATGGAATATCTTGTACAATGCGAGAACATATTAACAATTTACAAAGAATAACGTAACAAAAAAAGACCACAATATCAAGATAAGGATTCTTTCAGCGATTTCAATAATATAATATCATACAGACAGGTTACAAAAGAAATGCATGTGCTGATATTCTTGCCATAAGTTGCTTTGCATGTGACAAAACTGCGATTTAAAAGAGCTCCTTGTCTTCCGCTTTGCATGAGTAAGCAACATTTTGATTTTTGTCTGTAATACGCCAAATTACACCAATTTAGTAAA
>JAQIXX010005586.1:0-13720 GCA_034700605.1 Willowsia nigromaculata | reverse complement strand
GGGCAGAAAACCAGAAGGAAGATATACTTGAAGTATATACACGTAATACATTTGAAAGTAGGCAACTTTCATTTACTGACAGCCGAAGCGTATTTCAAGAAATTGCGCGACTGTATTACTATATTACAGCATGGATTCCCCACTGTGTCCATCTTATTTCCTTCCTTTATGAAATAATAGTATGCTTCCCCCGCACACTCGTACCGACCCAATCCTACTTCTTGCTTCTAAACATATGATTGATGTCGATCATGTGTTTTTATACCTCCTACACAAAAAGAGAAAAACCATACGACATTTTTAGACTACTTTTCAGAATTAGTATTCAAGGAACGGTGACTGAGGAAGGTGAAATTTGTAAGAAGGAAAATACTAACTGGGGAAACATATTGCACACAGAGTGACTTGAGAGATGGGGAAATAATTCAATGAAATCATCTACACCAACCAATGAATGAATGCCACCCAACTTATTACGAGCATGACGTTACTTTCCCTGGCACTCTTCATACTCCGTAGGGACAAAGCATGAGTCTTGTCTTGTTGTTCACTCGTGTTACGTTGCGCTTATTCCTCGAGAGAGGCTTATTTCTGGGGCTGCTTGGTCCTCAAAAATAAAAGAATTGAAGGAAAGTTGAAGAGAAAGTGTTTTGAGAAAAAAGTAGGTAGCAAACATTTGTGTACGGACGTACGTATACCCGTAATCATTGTTCCATTTCGAAGCAATTCCTTCACTGGAAAGTTTTTTTCCTGTAAGAGTGTTTCTATCTCTAGACAAAGTAAAGTGAATAAATATTTTCACTTGAGAGAGCATTGAAAGCATATGTAAGCATATGTAAGACACTGTACGCATGTAGCCCCAGTTTGACTTTCTGGTGTTTTTCTTCTTATCAGTATGATGTCTACTGTTGCTGCTGACTTCTTGATGCATTCACATACATACACACTTAATGAATATTGCATGTGGTAAGGAAAAGCGAAATGTGCTATATTCTCTACAAGCTGGTTGAAGTTTATGAAATCTCTGGGATTTCTAAGTAAAAAACACGATGTGCAAAAAAGAAGTAATGAGTTTTGAATGTGCTGGACTGAAATGATATTATTTTTATTATTGTATTCATCATAATGCTGCGCTATCTGAAGCCAGAAAAATTCGTGGAGAGAGGTAATGACAATAATGATTGCATTTTTTCAGGGTTCGGGTGGAATACTATGTGAATGAGAATACTATCAAAGAGCGACTCCAGCTGTATTTCATCAAGAACCAGCGTTCCAGCTTGCGCATCCGTATAGCCCGCATGGTTCTCAAATTGTTCACCTGCATCCTATATGTTTGTCGTGTGGTGACGGATAGCGACCCGACCTATGCAAAATGGTAAGTACAGATAAATATTGTCGTTTGGAAATATTATAAATTGTCACCGGAATCGGTATCACATAATGACCGATGGGATATTAAAATTCAGCAATTATTACGAGAAGACCACATTCTGGGATACATTTTCGTACGGAAGCATATTGTTTCCTAAAATAGGATGACATTCGCACATGAAACCAATATATTCTCACTAAATGCAAAGGTTCATCTAATTAGAAACACAAAACCTTCTCGATCAAGATAAGCAGTATGCTGTCAGTTAACGTCACCGTAAAAACTGACCAGGTGAGCCAGAAAGAGGAATCGAAGCGGTGATGCAAATGAATAACGTTACTGACATTCCCCTCAACATAACGTACCACATGTACTATAATAATATGCATAACTCTCATCACTTTTAAAGACCCGGAGGATCGCTTTCCTTTCCTTCCTAACTCAATCTTTTAGAGCATTGATTTAAATGCACATCTCAAATGTTTCAAATGTTTGAATTTCTGATAAATGCGTTGCAAGGCATGTGTTCCATTAATGCTGACAAGTCCAATGTCTGAATGTAGAAATCGAGAGCAGACGAACATAAATCATATTTCAAAAGGATTTCGTTTACTATATGATAATTTAAATACTTAGACTGACAACCAAATACATGTTTCTCTTAAGACTAATGTTCATTTTTTCAGAGATCAAAACAATTTGCAGTTTACAATGCTACGGGCAGATACAAATCGATAACACACAAGTCTTTTTACTCGTAGATTTTTAGATTCTTTTAGATTTTTTAAAAGTGTTATCCTTTGCTATCCAGCAATTCACTCTGTTTCTGTTTGGGTATCACCCAAGGGTATGATAGCTTTGTTTAATGTATGAAAACGCGAAAGTAATGGAAGGTTGGAAGTGAAAGGTGATGATAAATGGTGTGCTATACGCAAAAAAATACCACTGATTCACCTGCTGAATTTTACCATACATTATGCATCCTTTTCAATAGTAATATCTAATCAACAAATCTTAGCAAAAGGGATTTATAGTAACGGAACTGCAAAGCTTGTTCAAGTCCTTCACTTCAACTTTTAAACTCGTACTTTCTCACGGACTGCAAAAATAAAAATCCCTGTGGACAAAATCGAACTGCAATTTGGATGCTGGAACTAGCAAAAATGTAGAAAATATTTTTAGAGTCTCATATTACATATACATGTAAGTTGTGCCATCGCATAATAAAGAAGAGAAAAAACGTGAAGAATAAAATGTGTTTCTTGGAAAGGTCTGCAACATATTTCAAGTGTGTATGTTGTCGGTATTGGATGAGATAAAATACGATGTTATGTATGCATGTGCTGACAAACAAAATTTCATTTAGCTATGCTCTTCAAGGAACATCCGACTAAAGGAAATATTATAATAAATAAATTGTCCATGCAAGTAAGGCAAAGAAAAACAAATTGTATGAAAAGATATTAGTATGAAAAGATATGCCGTGTAGGCTTTAGTTCGTGTGTTCACTCCGAAGGAATCCAGGAAACATCAAAGATAACTTCTCACTGGAGTCTAGAAAGTGAGTGTCAGTGATGATTGAAGAATTTCTCATTTACTCTTCGTATTATGCATGCGTGTATAGCAGGTATGAATACAAAGTGCGTCAAGTTACGTGACATATGTAAATTTTATAGCAACCTTTTTCTAGATAATGAGAAACTTTACGGAAACAACAACACATTCACATGAGAAGTAAAGTAAAGTTGCTGAGTGTCAAAGAAAAACATTTTTTCATATTGATCACAAGATAAAATTTGTATTTTCCGGCTTTGGGATGAGAAATTCAAATCCACAGAATAGGAACATTGAAACAATCAAAGACTACAATTTAACAATTTACTTTTTTTAGTGAGGAGTGAAACGTCTACTTTCAAAAACAATAAAGTCTAGCGTGTTACGAATATTTTTCCTCTGTTTTTATGAAATGCTCTCGTTTGTTAATCTACAAAACTACCAATAAAATTGACATTGGGCTTAGACTGTAAAAACTACAAATGTTCTCTCAACATGCGAACAAACGACAATAGACAATTATCCATTATTAGAAATTTGCTATTAAAAGTAAACATACAAGCAAATGATTTTAGATTCGAAGAAGAATATCGAGTAAAGGCAGTTTTTGAGCATTAAAAAGTTGAATACGGTGCTTGAAATTATTACTGGTATTTTGGGTAAATAAAGTATGTCGTAACCGTTTTGTTTTCTGTGGTAAACAAAATAGTTCCAGTGTAGGATCTATAAAATGGGAACAGAACGAATACTATTATGTGTTTTCTACGTATATGTAATACGAGGCCACATGATATAATATAAATTGAACATAAATAGACAATCATTTTTGAATCATAATGTTGCAAGACGGAGAAATTGACTGACGTTAATTATACTGAGAACAGTTGCGATTTTGTGGATAATATTTTTGTTATAATTGATTAGTTCATTACGACATAGTCGACATACCAATTAAAGCGAAAGAGATTTTTCCAGATATACCGACTCCATTTTGGAGTAGATGTTGTAATAATGGGGGAGCCGCTCTCTGGAATAACTTTCAGCTTACCAAGAACTGTTAGGACGTATTAAAGTAACACTACTTGCAGTAATAAAGAGTAAACAAAGTAAGACAAAGGAAACGTAGACGTCCCAACTCAAGAAAGAACACATTAAAGCTGCAGACGTTGTATGCGAGAAAGTATGTTGGCTTCCATGTAGTAAAAAATTGCCACAATGCAACATAACATGGTATGAAATAAATGCTATCATCAGCACTAGCGTATGTAAATAGACCATAATAAGAACAGTAAATTAAATCGAAATGCGCAAATAAAGGATCTATGTACATAATTACTAACTAAACGTGCACATTACAAGGTTAAAGCTTGCATTAATCTAACCTCATAATATAATGAAGGTCTCAGAGGACACCTTGAATACTGATACAAACTACTTCTACGAAATATCTTGGCATTCTGATAGTTTCTAGATTATATTTCAACGCGATCACTTGAAGCAAAGTACAAATATCCACCTAATATAACAACAATGCCATTATAATTTAAAAGCTCTGTGTATTCACGCTGTAAGTGGCATGTCAAGTGTGAACTACAATGAGTAACTTCTAGGAAATGTTTCTGTTAAAGAATTAAAAACCCGGAAGGAATTATGCTTTAAAGTTTAATGCTTTTTTCTTTACAATGCATACATTCTCACCCTGACTGGACTTTTTCATTCATGGTCTAATCGTAACAATGTACATAATGAGTTAAACATAAGAAAAATGCTTTCACTAAAGTTTTAAGCCGCAAGCTCGTCTCATTGAGTTCATTTTCAAGGAGTTTTGTTTAAACTTGTTATATTTTAAATATTTGCCCATGATTTATTGTCACTTTCTTTATCTTTGCTTGAGAGAAAAAAAAGACTTCATGTTTTGTGTTTCGTTTTCTCTTTTTAGTCATGACTGTTCACGGGAAGACAAAACGCCCTATTTAATAGCTCTCAACCAAACAGAGGAACGTTTCCAGGATAATCCTGTTATTAACTGGGATGCAATCCTTTGGGTGGAACGGCCTACATATATGTGGGTTGTGCATGTGATACTGGCCACAATAAGCCTTGCAGAATCCGTTTTACTCGTCTATCTTGGCTACAAGGTAAAGTAAATAAAATACGCGAACTTTCATTTCACTTTTTTTCTCTCCCTTCAAACCCCTTTTTTATAACCAAGACTGTTTAGAAATCGAATCCTTTTCATGTGTTTGTTGACTTACCCACGCTTTTCCTGAAAAAACCGTATACAAGCAAATAATATCTTTCTCCTTCGACTTGCTTCTTAATTAAACGTGCTCATCGTCAGTTCCACTCTGGTTCCACTCTACCACTGTTGGTGGGTTATGCAATTCCCTCTTAGCTCTCACTTTTTAAGATGGGTAAACAACTCTCGTTTTGTTTGTACGTTTGTAATTTTCTTTGGAGATACCTCTATAAAAGCACTCATTCAGTCGGTACTTAGTACGACATGAAATATTCTCTATACCTAAAACCATCCATATAGTTTACAGTAAAATCCTCTTGAATATTTTAAGCGATTAAGTTCATTAGCAAGATAACCAACGAAGCATCAGGGAAATGTTTTGTATGAACTTCATTCACGCAAACACTATTGTATCCTGCTTAAAGTGGCTGAAGTTGTACTTTTTTACACTGCTCTGCATTGGGAATTGGGAAAATTCATGTTTACTACGAAGAATATTGATGCAGCAAGCAATAAAATGCAATGAATAATATAGAGAGTCGCAGCTTGAGTTCATTAACGACTGATGCGGAGAAAAGTTGCTCACAAGTGACCAACTTTAGATCCAAATCCTTTCAGAATTAGAGTGATCATGTATCCACGTTGATGATAACTATTGAATCTGTTGTGATCAAATCAAAGAGAGAAATGTAATTCTCTGGTGTTTTGTTTCTGTTTTTCAGGGGAATTTGTTTCAGCAAATATTATCTAGACAATTTATCCTGGAACTGGTAACGACAGTTCCGTTTCTCGTAACTTTATTCCATCCATCGCTCCGCAATATGTTTATTCCTGTGTTTTTGAACTCCTGGTTGGCAAAGTATGCTTTAGAGAACATGTTTAACGATCTCCATCGGGCGATGCAACGTAACCAGTCTGCCTTGTCGCAACAACTTACGATTTTGACGGCGACATTGGTGTGCCTCGTTTTCACTTCCGTTTGTGGCATTCAGCATTTTCAACGGGCGGGACATAAACGGCTCAATCTGTTCCAGGCCATCTATTTTGTTGTTGTGACATTCTCAACAGTTGGTTACGGCGACTTTGTTCCAGATATTTGGCCATCCCAATTGTTTATGGTCGCCATGATTTGTATCGCTTTGATTGTCCTCCCGACCCAATTTGAACAACTTGCTTTCACCTGGATGGAAAGGCAAAAACTCGGAGGGAATTACTCTTCCCATAGAGCTTCTAATGAGCATCATGTTGTCGTGTGTAGCACCACACTCCACGCGGACACCATTATGGACTTCCTCAATGAGTTTTATGCTCATCCTTTGCTCCAAGTAAGTTGCCACATTCATTTTCCTCTCGATTTCGTGTTCCCTGTCAGTAGGTTGCTTACCCGACTTCCACCACTTTCCTTCTCACTAAGGAAAAAACTACCGCGTTATAGTGTCGCAAGCGTCTTTATAGTCGATTCAGTTCATTCTCGTAACGTGTACAAAAAAGCCCTCTCATAGCCATCACAAAGTACTGTGCGGTAGAAAAACTAAGTTGACCTGAAAAGACAACCTTTTAAGATTTTATTGAGCGAAAAATTACTATTGAGCAAGGACTATGTATCCAATAAATATTACTTTCACTTTCACCTTATATCTCTGCTGTAAGATTGGTAAAAGGCCGCTATTAGCTATTGAACAGATGGTATCTCCGTAAAATAATCTTGTCACTTTTGGTTTCCACTCTGCTCCTTTCATCTTACTATATTTCCACATCTTCCTTCATTTAACCAGGGATATTGCAGTGCGTTATGTAATGCAAAATGTTCAGACATAAACAGTTATTATTATTACAAAAGCGTAAACTATATCAGTTCGGTTTAGCGCCTTCCAAACTGAGTAGGTATACAAAATATGCAATATTGCCATTAGAAAGCTAATATATATGTATGTTTTTATTGTCTATACAGTCTCTATCATTAGAGTAAAAACGGCTAAATGAAGACATTGACAGTTAAAAATATGACATCTATCACAGTTTACAACGACTCCCAAGTTGACTTTTCTCAAAACCTAATTGACTTGTCAAAATTTGAACTTGAAATAAAACCACGTATGGTATTGCAAAATAATAAAAAATGTCAAAGTAGATTTAACAGACAATAGTTACCGACTTTATTACCTATGTGCAGGGATCATGTATTGTACACTGTGCGCCTTTTAATAGACATAATGCTATATATTTCAGAGCTCATGTTTTCAAAGAAATGATTGAGAAATCGATGTAATGCTGAAATTGTATCTTTTTTTGGGTTCATAGAAAAAGATTCGTAGACACTATAGAAAGTTGGTTCCAACTTCATCGTGGCATGCACTCAATAAGAACAGTAATGAAGAAAGAAAGGCTTTTTAATATCATATTACCGAAATAGGTTGTATGTTACTGGTACTAGTACCAAGACTGATTGGATGAGCACACATTATGAAATTAGAAAAAAATAGATGTCTGATATAACTCATGTCATTTCATGAAAATAATTAGTAGCGACGTTCCATAATAAAAGTAACATACCTTTGAAAAACATCTTTAACCCTAATAGCTAGAGAAAGTGGAAGCCTAAAAAAGTGAGGTGGTGTAGTATGTGCCCATTATGGTGCCTATAACTTTATAATATGCTATTTGTTTTTACAGGACTACTACGTGGTATTGCTTTCCCCGATGGAACTTGATACGACAATGCGAATGATTCTCCAAGTACCGATTTGGGCACAACGTGTGATTTATATTCAAGGCTCCTGTCTTAAGGACACAGATCTTATGAGGGCGCGAATGGGAGAGGCAGAAGCGTGCTTTATTCTTGCAGCTAGAAACTACGCCGATAAAGGAGCTGCTGATGAGCATACAATTCTAAGATCATGGGCCGTTAAAGACTACGCTCCAAGTGTTCCTCAGTACGTACAAATATTCCGACCTGAGAATAAAATCCACGTCAGATTCGCTGAACACGTCGTTTGTGAGGATGAGTTCAAGTATGCTCTACTTGCGAATAATTGTCTCTTTCCCGGAACATCTACGCTTGTCACGCTTTTGTTGCATACGTCGAGGGGTCGGTAAGTACTGAGCAAAATCGTGATGTGATGTCTTTTAAATTATGAAGATCAACTTCTAGCCTGAGAGAAATGTGTCTATTTTGTAAAGCAACGCTTTCAAATTTTCCTCTACAGCTATAGAAAACTATCTATAAACGACTCATAAACTGGGTGTATATACCTAACATTGCATTTATCGTTTATTGCGAAAAGTAGTGTTGCCCTATATATTGAGCCGTGTGAATTCATATTATGAACATTTTCAACATTAATGTGGCAGATGTCAATGATTTTTATTGGATCATCCACTCCACTGACTAGTAAACCGCCTCTCTTTCTCTTTCACGCTTTCTCTCTAAAACCCATTACACCAAGAAATAAAGTGGAACATAATAAGAGAAAGTAAACCATAAGCAAGTCGTAGGTATTCTTGAAAGAATCTCACATAATGCATTAGCACAACAACGTTATGATAACCACTTTTGTGACTCAATCTACTTTCTCTCCCTGTAAAATGTAGAGTCGAGAAGATAATGTGTTGTTGTAAAGTAGTCGGTGTTATGGTTGATTGTTATGCAAGGCAAGGTCCCTGGAGAGAGAGAGAAAGCGAACTAGAAAGCAGAAGTATAGATTCTTGAATGCTTTGACAAAACTCTTGGATCAAGGAGCACTCGTCCTCAAAAATTAGTACTCTGTGCACATTTTTATAATGTTAATAATAAATGGGCATATGCTTTTTACTTGTTTCCACTCTTTCTCTACTGTATCTTACTATTTAACTGTGCTACTGTGACTTTCAAGAGGCCTAAGATGTTTATAATATAACTTTTAGGGAAGGACAGACGAGTCGTGAGGAATGGCATCGTCTATACGGCCGCTGCTCTGGAAATGAAATCTACCACATCCGTCTGAGCGACTCGCGCTTCTTTGGAGAATACGAGGGGAAAAGTTTTACTTACGCCTCGTTCCATGCTCACCGGAAATATGGAGTAGCTTTGATTGGTGTTCGACCTGCCCAGCTACCTGAATTTTATGAAGACACAATCTTGCTCAACCCTGGCCCAAGACATATCATGAGAAAGTCGGACATCTGCTTTTACTTCAGTATAACGAAAGAAGAAAACTCTGACTTTGATGACAATTCCGCAGGGAGCCAAAACGTGGGGGCACCGACGACAGCACCAGGCCCACCAGGATCATCCGCAGAACAACAACCATCGCAGCAGCAGCAGCCATGTTCATCCAGTAGCGCATTACTTCCACATGGCGGAGACCCTCCGGTAGCTCAGTTGTCGGAAGTGGGAACAAGTGAAATAAAAATCACAGAAAATTGTAACACCGCTAGTCCGTATCTGACGGTACATACTCCCTCCATTCCTAGCGGCACTGGTGGCCCTAGTCTCTCACCAGGGAATATACATGTACCGGAGAAGCCGCCGACCTTGGGAGGGCTGAGCCCACACCCAAGTCCTGGTGGTGGAGCAAGCACTGCTATGCAATATTTAAATTTAATGGCGAAACCCACAGAGAACAATTTGCTTCTGCCCCCGACATCTTCCCTCAGACGAGGTAATTGAGCAATTATTATTAGCTTTGCCACTTTTCTACTCAACCACTCCATCTTCATCAACATGAAAGTGTAGTATTCATATCCATCCATCAGTGTCCATTGATTGTACAAATTGCGGTGGGGCTTGTGCTGCTCGCAAAACTGTCGTAGACAATAAGAGCCCTTCATCATTTTACTTTCTTGATGAGCAGAATGAGTGAATGGAACTGACGCGAGTACTACATTCTAAGGTTCACAAATTTGCTTATACATCCATGTGACATGATGTGGAAACCATGTTGGTTTGAGGAGCGGAGTTCGTTATGTATAAATTATACACTCTCCATGTGCACTTGAGAATGCATTCATGCTAATCAAGGAAAATTTATTTACTTATTTATGACGACAAACAGACAGCCGGAGACCGAGTATTCTTCCCGTTCCAGAATCGTACACAAGCTCTTTGGATGAGACGTACAATGAGGAGCGAAACTCAGATGAGGAAGAGGATGAAGAAGGAGATGAAGCAGAAGATGAAGTGGCTTGGTTGGGTGGAGCTTCGGAGAAAATTGTCAAGGGTTTTCCACCAGTGTCGCCCTATATCGGTGTCACTCCAACTCTTTGTTATCTCCTACGTGATAAGAAGCCTTTATGCTGTCTACAGCTTTGCCAGGTATGCAGTCCATGTACCCAAAGAAAAACCAAAATGTCTCGCTGATGATGATGTAACTCTGTAACCCATATATCACGCACATTTACATTATAATGTGGATGTAGGAATCACACGATGATGAAGAGAATAATACATTGAGATAAACTTTACACAACAATTTTTTTTGTGCTAGATTGCTCACTCCTCTTTTTCATAAATCAGTTAGTGGTCTAGTATGTTTTTTCCGCGAATATCACGTTAGAATTTCATGGTAGAGATAAGATGATATTTATGAGTCCACCTGAACTGCTGGAAAATGCAAACCGAAACCATAACTTTTAATTGAATTTTATCATGTGCCCTCTGAGCACAAATCTGCTTGTCCAATCTGTCCCATGTTTTATTCCATGCCCTTTTCTTTTCATTTTGGCGATTTAGGCATGTGAACACTGTGTTCATCGAAACGCGTACGACTACAACTGGCAAAACAGTACAATTATTTTGGCAGCGGACTTTGCCTCGACAGCAATTTACAATTTTATCGTGCCACTCCGTGCCCATTTCCGGCCTAAATCCAGGTTGAATCCAATCATTTTGTTGTTGGAGAGACGGCCAGATCCTGCCTTTGTGGATGCAATATCCTATTTTCCAATGATCTACTGGATGCTCGGGAGTATTGACTGCTTAGACGATCTTCTTCGTGCCGGCATCACATTAGCCGAGAATGTTGTCGTTGTCAATAAAGAGCTGTCAAATTCTGCTGAAGAGGACTCTCTTTCGGATTGCAACACAATATGTGCCGTTCAAACCATGTTCCGGTTCTTCCCACATATAAAAATTGTGACAGAGTTGTCTACTTCCAGCAACATGAGATTTATGCAGTTTCGAGCTCATGATGCTTACGCACTACATCTATCCAAAATGGAAAAGGTAATTAATTATACCAAGAAAACCATAATAGTCTGTTGCATAATGCAGGGTGCAATATGAGAGTATCATATTTTAATCCTGGTTCTGCATTTTAATCATATCTCTTTTACCTGGTGAAAGTACACTACTTTCCCTAAGATAAGATATCTAAATCCATTAACTTACCTATTTCAGTTCCAACCTCTCTCATGACCATGATTTGTTATACATTATGTAGCATGTAACATGCACGAAAAACCTGAAATAAAATACGCAATAGACTTTTCTCTCTGTATAGCAGAGAAGTTGAGTAGCTCATTCCAGTGAACCAGATTCAATGCTCACTGTTCTGCTATGTAGTTACAAATGAACAGGCAAAGCCCGAAAAGAGAGGGAGAAAGCAAGCAGTGCAACTTTTTATCAAGATTTTCTTTTGTGTAGTTGAGTCCATCTTGACTCAAGAAATGATGTTTTGACATATTCCAGAGGGAGAAAGAAAGGGGCTCACACATCTCCTACATGTTTCGACTTCCATTCGCGGCTGGAAGTGTTTTCTCAGCCTCAATGCTGGATACATTGTTGTACCAGGCCTTTGTCAAAGATTATCTTATTACTTTTGTACGACTTCTTCTCGGAATCGACCAAGCTCCTGGGTCTGGTTTCTTGACTTCGGTAAGTGTTTACTTCCATCTAAGCTGTTATAAGAAGCACAAATCCTAATGAGCTACAAAGCTGAATTATTATGGAATATGCCCGTTTCTAATATTAATACAAAAGTTAGTGCGTGTTGTTCCTGAGAACTCAAGATTGAAGCCCTAGAAAGATATTACTTTGCCCCAGATCAATTATCGCCCTCACAGTTAACATCTCATATTGGCATGATCTACGTCGGTCGCGTCTTTCATAAATCTTGGCTAAAAATTGTTTTCCTTTGAATTTTCTGAAACTTTTGCCTTAATTTCTAAAGTTTTTGAATCAAGTGCATCTCAGGTGCTTCATTAAAAGAAAGTGTAAATTACTCTCGAGAGATGTATTAGCTTCTTGTGTTAATGTGAAGAGTAATTTAACATTCTGATACACGTGTCATGATCCCTATGAAATGAACTATGATGAAGCTAAATATAGAGTAATGATGTAAGTGTTCGTCATGTACTGGAACATGATTTTAAGACAGTCATATTAAAATTTTCCAGAGAGAAATCACGCACAACGATCTCTGGATACGAACATACGGGCGCCTTTATCAAAAGTTGTGTTCTACATCGTGCGAGATTCCAATCGGTATATACAGAACGCAGGACACGTCCGCAGATGATTCGTTAGATGGATTTGACACAGGGGATCAATCTCATAGTGAGGCTGGCACTCCTGGCACGGAGCCCGGAAATGGGATGGGAACATCAGGGCAAAATGATAATGATCCTACTTCGCCCAAGTCCGGCGCTGCGAACATGTCATTCATTCCACAAATCAACATTCCCAAAAGTTGCCTCGGAGGCTGCAGTACTCAAAGGAGCTCTTACCTGAGTGTTGCTGTTCATGATGACTCCAACACCAAAGACACGCACGTACAACTAATTGAGAGGGCAGAAATTGCCAGCATGATTCGGTCTAGAATGCAAAGTCTTGGCTTGCCAAATTTTGGTGATACAATTTTTCATTTTACTGAGAGGAGAAGCTCATTATCCTATGTCATCATAAATCCTTCTTGTGATCTCAAGCTGAAGGAAGGAGACATTGTATATCTCATTAAACCCAGTCCATTCTCTGCTCAGAAAACATTTGAGCGACACAACTCCCGAAGGAAATCCACCTTGAGTTGTGTGTCAGGTATTGGAATTAATGGGAACGGGGACGGGCAACCACTTGGCTTTAATCTCTTCTCGCAAAGTGGAAACGGGGAAAGAGGGGCCGTTTCAGGAATGGAACCTAGCAGACGCCGGTCGTCCGCTGGATCACTTGTGTGTACGGGTGCGACAACACCTCATGGCTCGCGGGCTCCCGTCAGCAAAAGCAATAGTTTGTCGTTACCAGACTCTCCCAGTGTGTAAGTTTCATAACACTTTAATTACTGCATTTTTATTGCGTGTTAATTACTTGCTTGTGGCACTACCATATACATTATTATTGCACTCATGAGAATTCACCTGCATTTCTCTCATACTCCACAGGAGACCTCGATCAAACTCTCTACGAGTTGGAAACATCACGGACGATATTTTGATGAGGAGGGCCTCATCTCTTCGCCAAGGTCTCGGGCTTGGTGGGCGCCGATTGTCCTCTTATGAGGAGATTGGGATCCCACCAACGAACCATCCGGTTCGTCTTACCCTAAATGGGGGAATCGGTCTAGAAGTGACTCCACCTGAAGACT
>JAQIXX010005585.1:0-13720 GCA_034700605.1 Willowsia nigromaculata | reverse complement strand
CGTAGACGCCGGGGCGTCTATTTGGGGGAGGCCAGTAATTGGGGGAGGGCGTCTAATTGCGAATTTACGGTATGTTTCCTAGCTTATCCATTTTTTTATTACAGGAATGTACGAAAGACTAACGTTTTATTACTCCATACTACTATATACTTAATCAATTTTATCCAGGAATGTCATACTTCTCTATGGTATTGAAAAGTAATGAAATTTTTTAAGCTATCTTTCCCGGGACTCTTAATTTGAGATGTATACACGATCTTGTAACTACATATTCGCAAAATGTATCCTCACATCATGAAATTTAGCATGTATTAATTAATACAAGTTAGCCTATACGTCTGCACACAATTACTTATTAAATAAATGTATTGCTTTAATTATTGTGAATATTATAATGATTTAATTATTGCAAAATTGCTGGATGTATTGAATACTAGAGAATTTTAATAATAAGAGCACATGTGTCCACCAAAACAAAATATGGGATATCTTTTAACTGATAGGTTTTGGTTTTACCAAGATCAAGTTATGTCTCCTTTTTCTCTTAATTTTAGAGCGCCAATATTTGAGCCTCCAAAACATGTTTCCCAAACTACCTGCCTTGTCTCTCAATACTTCAAATATTATAAAGATAATCCCCGCCATGAGAAACCCAATCCCTGGAATTACCACAAAAACAATCGTATGCTTTTTCGCAATTCCATATTTTTCATGATTATCTTTAGAATCCCGTTTGTTGAAAAATTTTGAATGCGTCATAAATACTCGAGTATATTCAAAATACTTTCTCCACCACTCCAGAATCCCACTATGTCCTAAATTATGTACTCGAGTAAGAAGCTTTGATGGAACTAAACCAAAAAATCTATATCCTTGCCAAGTCTCATAAACCGTATCTTTTCCAAGAAATACAGGTGCTCCCAACCTAGAATAATTTGTGTACACAATGAGTGCCGAACTATCGTGTAAAATTGCTGCTGTATGATTGCATTTCTCAAAGTGTTGATGTACAAACTCTTCTGATCTAAAGAAACGACCAGCAGTTTTTCTTGTTTGGTTCCTGTTGGGAAACATTTTGGAATGGTTAAAATACACGCCTACTTTCAGCTCACGAACCATTTCTCGCAGCGGTTTCCACTTATCGTATTGCAGGTTTACATAATACCATAGTAGTGAAACGACTGGAAAATCTTCATGATTGTTTGTAGTATTCTTCCCATTTCGGGGTTTTATACTGTTAGGAGCTTTGAATGCACTCCTTTCAAATAACTTAACAGGAAGTGTGTAAATGTCGAATCCGTTTGCAATAAGTGAATTTAACGTGTCAAAGGGTACTAGAGGGAGTGGCGCACTAACTTTTGTAATGTTATCACCTTTGTATTCATTACCGAGTATACAAAGCAGTAAAGGTAGGGAAAATAAAAGAATTTGCAATGAAATGTGATGTTTCCTTAACCTCGAACTATACAAATTTACACCTTGATCTAGTAAAGTGGCGAATACTTTGAGGCCAACATCTAAAAACGTAAATTGTTTTTCTCTTTTCTTTGAGAAAAAGGCCACTAAATAGGATGTAATAAGGGAAAGAAAAAACATAATAGTTAAGAGAAGTATCCACGTGACAATATCAAATGCTGTCACCATGTCAACAAGTTTAGGTGCCCAGCCATGTTCCATCCGATGACAGCTTACAAATAGTAAGCGGTCCCTACGAATCCCCAAGCCCCAGACTGGGAATCCGGCAAGGTGCTTATGCGTGTTTTGCCAAAAGCCAGGCAAAAACTTCTGATGATAGTCAACTTTACCACGGTTAGGACACCCATGTGATTTTAACGTTTGCGTTCTTCTGTAGTACCCCGAGTATTTACTTATTTTCCTGGTCACGTTGCCTGGAAGCAATATTGATATGATGTGAATATCAAGTATGTCCTGAGCTTTGATATCCAGCTCCTTTTGAAGCTCTTTAACGAATGTGTTTAGGACGTTCTTTATTGACTTATATTGAATAGTGTCTCGAAAAGATTCATCAATAGTTTGAAAAATAAAATTGTTGAACTGAGGTGGGCCCAAAGACATTTTGTTGATCATGTTCTCCAGATTTTTCAGCTCCAGACCTGTTGTTGGGGTAAAAGGAACATCTACAAATGTTTTGTATTCGCATTTACTACAGTAATTGCACTCTATTGAGAATCTATTTAGTATAGGGTTCCATATCATAAGCACTGGGGGAATTGTTGGAGTATTAACTGGTGTCCAATTAGTGCTTTCCCAAGAGATAATTATATCACGATATTCTGGTGACATATCTAGCACTAAGGTATTGTATTTTTTAGTTGTCCTGAGAAAACCTTCCTTCAATTCCGTTTTTCTGTTAATATATAGATCTCCCATTAATACAGGATCTCTAAGGTTTACATCTTCATAATTTCTGTGGTACATCGAAGGATCTTTACTATTTGAGGGTGGGTACAAGTGGACTCGCCCTTCACACTTTAGGTTTTTTGTACTAAGTATAAATTTCGACTGCATGTTAGAATATAGACGGTTTTTGGTCAGCGGAATATTTCTGTATTGGATCAGTAAACTTTTATTCTTTTTATCAACTTCAGCTGGGATCAGATTCCACCATTGAATTTTAGTTGAGTAGTAGTATCGAAGAAGTACAATCGGTACAGCCAGATTTCTCGTGTTTACGTCAAGTCCAGGGAAGTTTATCACACGAACTAAACATTCGGAATACATATTCAAAAGATTCGGCAGGTTATCGCTAATTTGTTGTTGTGCATTCCGAGATGGTTTAACGTTTGAAAATGAGTAAATTTCTGGACTTAGAGTAAGAGCAAGAAATGCTAAATGGCTCAGAGTATATAAAACACTTGCCATTGTGGACATGAAAGTTAAAGTAGGAATGGTTTACCGATACAGTTGGCTTTTAAAGTCTTAATTTTTACATAAATCTTAAATCAACAGAATGGAGATATAAATTTTCTTGTAAATTTGCACACGCTTTATATGCTGCTGTTCTCTTCTGACACAACCAAAATTGTTTTGAATTTTTTTACTTCGGAAAATCCCATCAGCATAGAGGTGGCAGCGTATAACGAGGCTTGGTAAAAATTAATTTATAGTCATAATTACATTTCTAAACGTATGCAACAACAACAACAGGGTTGCATTGTGGGTCGGGAGGATATTACTGAAAGTATAAACCATGATGGGTAAAACTTTCAAAGCTTTTGTCTCGGAAATTATATGATTCCAAAAACATTGTTTTTACATTACATTAAATTTTACGTCACATAACAGCAGTATTCCATGTTTTTTCAGGATCTGGACTACGATAGCAATGTGAGTTTGCTTCTCACGCTTACCAGGAATTTGGCATGAAGAGCAGGAGGATCTTGGCAGAGACGCATATAATTTTCATCGGTGATTTCTGCCAAATATTTAGCAAATTTATTGAATATTTAATGCCTCACCAGAGACATTTCAAAGAATTTCCATGTCCCATCAGCTATGAAAAGCTGGAGTTTCAATTTGCCAGTTGGACAAAATTTCATGCAACTCATTTGGACAAAATGGGTCTTCAAAGACAATCGAACCCTTGACGAGAAATAGTAGTTAGCATATCTACTGGTTCTAACATATTCAATCTACAGTAAAACAATAACTAATTAAGCAAATCTTGAATTAAGGACAACCCTCGAAGACAATTTATCTGCTGCTAATGGAGAGCCATGTAATGTAAGAGACAATAATATTTTTGAGAAAATTACAATATTCTATGATATATAGTTTTATAAAATCGATTAATTCATTAAGAAAGTTAATATTTTTTTCTTTTTACTGCGCATTTTGTAAAATAATCGCATATTTTGTGAATTTTATTTGTGAAAATATTTACTTATTTATCCTGAATTTGTTTATCGCAAATGTGTATTTTACTGTGAGATTTATGCGCATGTAATTGTTCCACTGATTCTGAATATTATTACAATATTATGCAGAATTTTCTCAAGGGAAATTGCTGGTAGGATGTAACTAGTATAGATTCTTTTTGGTATATTGTTATTCAAAATGTTAACTGAAAAATTTATTTTTCCATCAACTTTAATCAAATTGATATTTATTGATCCCGTTTAGTACAAACAAATTGATTCATGTTTCGTTACAATCACTGAAAGTAATGGATATTTATATTCCCTGTACTCTTCCACAAATGCCTTACCAGTCCATGATATTCAAATATATTTCACATTCATATTGTGTTTTAATGATGCACAGGACTCCTTCAGTATTTACTTGAATAATGCAAGTGCCTTTTTTACTTTGTTACCACATGCACATTTAACGATTATTTTCAAAAGTTATTGTAATGCCATATCCATATTTAGCAAAAAATCACTCGTTTATCTTCTAAACCTAGTCAAGTGGCAAATTAATTGGCATTTGTTTGTTTCAAAAGATATAAAGTGACTAATTTAAGAAAGAAACCACTGTAAAAAGATGGACGAGTAATAATCGTCCTATTTTAAAATGTCAAGCAAACCATCGTAGTACTTTCTTAATATAAATTTTCAAATAAAATTATTTGATTATGCACTTTGTTAAAGGTTCTGCATTATAGAAAAGTATATAAATTGTCTTCCTTAATCATTTTGACCAATGACTGGATTTAATTATTTACTCATCTGCAATTGTATAACCTATGCAAAAGTAAATATTTGTACATAACGTATATACAATTATGATTTTTTCATATGTAATAATACGAAGTGACACTGCATGTCAAAGTCAGATTTACATGCGGCTGAAAATGGTGGCATAGGTACTTCGTAATTTTCTGATCTGCTTGTGTGGCACTTAAACCATTCATAGGCGATTCCTTCCTACTTAAAATTTAAAATCTCAAAAGACTGCATTGTGTTAACGGGAAGAAAAGAAAAAAAGAGCCGGGGTCGCTTGATGAGATTGATAAAATTTGAGAGAATACCAGTTAACTATCTGCATCGGTAGAAAAAACCACTATAATTAGTGCATACTTCCAATAACGTATTTTCGACTACTCTGTACACGAATAAGTTTCGTTGCCTGTCTATATTTTTTACAGGAATTTACGAGTGACTACTACCTTATGACTCAATCTTACTTTCTACCTAAATAATATTATCCAAGAACGTCACATTTCTCTATTGTTTTTAAAAATATTGAAATAGAAATTTTTCACAAAACTCTGGTAAAATGGAAATGAGTAAACGATGCTATCACTACTTACTCACAAAATACACCTTCACGTAATGAAATTTAGCATTAGTTAATTAATACAGGGTTGATTCCTGTGCTGTGTTTTCACGAAAATAATGTCAGGTATTTCTTTTTCTTTCATTTTAAAGCACCAGAATTTGAAACTCAAATGCAGATGCCTATCTCCCAATATCTCAAAAAGAAAAATGGACCACGCTATGAGAAACCCGATTCCAGGAATCACAACATAAACAATTGTATGCTTCTTTTCTCTCTTGTGTAGTTCTTGATTCGCTTTAGAATCTCGATTATTGAAGAGTCTTGAATGTGTCATAAAAACTTGAAAATATCCAAAATACTATCTCCACCACTCCAGAATCCCGCTTTGTTCCAAATTCTGTACTCTCGTAAGAAGCTTTGAAGGAACAAGACCAAAAAAGTTATATCCATTCCAAGTCTCATAAACAGGTTTCTTTCCGAGAAATATAAGTGCTCCTAGTCAAGAATAATTTGTGTACACAATTAGAGCCGACGTATCATGCAAAATCGTCGCAGTGCGATTGCACTTTTCAAAATGCGGATGTACAAACTGCTCATATCTGAAGAAACAACCACAAGTTTTATTCCTTTCATTCCAGTTTGGAAGCATCTTCGAATTGTTGACATACACTCCAACGCTCAGCTCGCTACCCATTTGTTTTGCAGTTTTCCACTTATCATATTGCAGATTTACATAAAACCATAGTACCGAAACAACTGGAAACGCTTCATGATTGTTTGTCTTATTCTTCCCATTTTGGGGTTTGATACTTTTCGGAGCTTTATTACGGTGTATTTGGAGTAAGCGGTGAGGAAGCGTGTAAATGTCAAATCCGTTCCTGATCAATGAACTTAACGTGTCAAATGGTACTAGCGGAAGTGGCGCACTTACTTTTGTAATTTTATCACCTTTGTATTCATTGCCTAGTATACAAAGCAGTAAAGGTAAGGAAAATAAGAGAACTTGCAATGAAATGTGAATTTTCCTTAACCTTTCACTATATAAATTTACACCTTGATCTAGTAAGGTGGCCAATAATTTGAGACCAACGTCTGCAGAGGTAAATTGCTTTTCTTTTCTCTTGGAAAAAGTGGCCACTATATTTGAAGTCATCTTTGAAATTAAAAAGATAATTGCTAAGAGAAATATCCAAGTGACAATATCAACTGCAGTTACTAATTCAACAAGCTTAGGTGCCCAGCCATGCTCCTTCCGATGACAGCTTACAAATTGTAAGCGGTCTTGACGAATTGCTAAGCTCCAGACTGGGAATCCCGCAAGTTCTACATGCACGTTTTGCCAAAAGCCGGGTAAAAATTTCGGATGATATTCAACATTACCGCGATTTGGGCAGCCAGGAAATTTTAACGTTTGCCATTTTCGGTAGTCCCTAGTGTTAGACCCCAATTTTATGGTAACGTTTCTAATAATTAATATCGATATGATGTGAACATCAATTATATCCTGAGACTTAGAGTCAAGGTCCTTTTTGAGCTGCCTATAAAAAGCCTTCATGACATTGTTCATCTGCTTATATTGCTTAGTTTTTCGAAATGCTGGGCGAATAGTGCCTGGAAGGTTATTGTTAAACCGGCTTGGGCCGATAGACATTTCCTTTATCATTTTCTCAAGGTTTCTCAACTCCAGGTTTGTTGTTGGGGCAACAGGAAAATTTACAAAGGTTATCATTTCGCATCTGCTGCAGTAGTTGCACTCAAAACTGAATTTGTTCTGTACAGGATCCCATGTCATGAGAACTGGGGGTAATGTTGGATAATCAATTGGTGTCCAAATTGTTCTTTCCCAAGAGTAAAGTATATTGTAGTACTCTGACCACATATCTTGGACCAAGATAAAGTATTTTCTTGTTGTGCTCAAGAAGCTTAGCTTCCACTTCATTTTTGGGAGCATATAAAAATCTCTCATTAATGTAGGGTCTCTAAGGTATATTTTGTCTTTGTGTTTGTAGTACATCGAAGGCTCTTCATCTTTGGATGGTGGGTACAAATGCACTGTCCCTTCGCACATTACATTTTTGATACTTATCCCAAATTTTGGTTGTAAGGAGGAATATAGGCGGTTTTTCGTAGTTGGCATTTTCCCATATTTCTTTTGCAGACTTTTATTCCTCTGATGAACCTCAGCAGGTATTAATTTCCACCATTTGATTTTATCAGAGTAGTAGTATCGCAAGATTACAATTGGTACAGTCAGAGGTTTCATGTTCAGGTCAAGGCCAGGGAAATTGATTACACGAACTAAGCAACCAGAATACATATTCAAAATATTCGGCAGTTTTTCTTTAATATGTTGTAGTGCATTTTGATTGAGTTCAAAATTTTGAAATGAATGAATTTCTAGAATAAAGTTAAAGGCATAAAATGATAGCAGATTTAGTGAACCCGAAAATTTTGCCATCGTGGTCAAGTAGGTAAATTACAGTTGCCTCTTGTTACGTCTCTAATATGTAAGTTTTATTTGATTCTGATAATTGTGTTTACAGAACTTTTTAAATTGGGATCACAAGTGTCTTAAAATATAGAATTTTTAGTTTTATGTCAGTGTTATACTGATACTACTCTTATTGGTTTGCTTTTAAAGCTTTTTTATTTTTTAGATATGTATAAATCCTATGACTTAAATTTGCAATTTTATGACTGATGTGAATGTACGGTTTCGTTAGGATGCCAGAATTTAAACAACTACTTCTGCCACAAGCAAATGGGGTCTCAATTTTTACTTAACAAAGTCTCATTATCGCAGACGGGAGCGGAAATTAGTCTTCCTACACTATCCATTTAAATTAATACAGCCATAGTTGAATTTTGAAAAATTAGTAATTACAAGAAAGTTTCTAGTGAGCCGGGTTAATGATTCAGGCAGAATAAACCAGGTGGGTAAAATTTTGAAGACTTTAATATATAAACTCCACACGTCTAGATCCAGCATTTCCTCAAAACTTAAAAAAACAAACGCGCTTACATTTCTGAAGCTGGCAACTTAAAAACTAGATTTTCAAACCCCTAGCTTTTAAATCCTACGTACTCCTGCCGTACAAAATACCGTTTCCAGAAAAACACGACTCTATCCTTTGACAAAAAATAGGGGTAGGCATTTCAACTACTTATTTCATTCCCAATAAATTAATGATTTAATTAAGCACGACCTAAAACCAATTTATATTATAAGACATGCAATTAAACTGGCAATTATACATTTAATTTATCATCCATTTTATCATAGGCTATATCATAAACTCAGTTAATTGAATATTCAAATTAATCATTCGTTAGATTAGATCTTTTAAAATAATAAGCAAAACGTTAAGTTCCACCAGGTCAGCTTACACTATGAATGTATGAGCTGAATGAAAAATGGTAGAATCTAACGTATGCCTATTGCCTATTAGAATATTATATTTTAGCTATTTTGCATGGAGGCGGGTGGACCACTTTATTTGATCGATGGTTAACGACCTATTCTTCCATCAGCGTTAACCGAATTGACATTTTAATGCAGAGGTTCAATAGCACAGGTATTGTTTTTTGCTCAAAGTATATTCCCTGAAAAAAATAGATTTTTATAGGTCCAGTACTTTTCCACAAATATTTCATCACTTTCCTTGTTTCCGGCCTGTCACAATTGATCACGGCAGTTTTCAGCTTTGTCTTCCCAATCACCCTTGAACTTTCTCTGAGTATGTGTATTGGATACACAAAGCAAAATTGTATCACCGAAATGCCAAATATGACACCTTGCAAAAACATAAGTTTTGTTCCTCTTGGCAATTCGAAATCTCCCATGCAGACGTATGCGGATCCAGCGAATGCGAGTATTGTAATAAGGATATGAGTCGGTAGTAGAATATTGCGATGAATATTATTGTAGATGCCGGAAAGGAGCTGAATTTTGCTGTACATTTTGTGCAAATATTTCATTTGTCTTGCATCATTTGATTTAATCATCTTTCTAAATATTGAAAAGTGTCAAAGGAGTCAAAACACATTAATATTTTAATTGAGTTTTACAAAACCTTTTAGACCGTTACCTTCGAAACAATTGCAGGGCATCATAAATGGAGTAGTTGGCTGCCAGAATGCACAATGTCACATTAATTGTACTAAAATTTAAGATGGGTCGAATCAATGCGTAGTTCCCAATAATTGAAAGAATTGACAATATAGAAGGAGAAAAACTTTCATTTTTTGAATTCATAAAAAGTACGAAACGTAATATGTTCCAAGGAACACTAGGCATAACCCCACAAGTAACTCCATAAAAAACTGGAGCAATAAACTGAATTGCAATGATAAGCCTAAAAACTAATCTTAAGTGTAAAGATTGGTGAATGTCAACTAATCCAGATCTTCTGGTATATGATTTTTAAAATTTTAATAAATTATTAAAAAACCAGCAAGTCTCGCCTCCGTTGATGTAGTGATGGTAAATGCAAGCTAATTCTGAACATACTACAGAGTTGAGAATGATATAAACTATTATTTCAAATGTAGAATTTGTTTGGTTGAATAGTACTGAAATTGTGGAAAAGAATAGAAACGTGATGACTGCAACACAATGATATATCCAATGAGAAGAGAAAAATAATTTATTTTGATTAAACTGAAAACTGTATTTGTTCTTGTTGTACTTTACACACGCTATGGAATATGGGTATTGCAATTTTAATATGTTCCAGTTATTAAGAAGCCGTAGACTGGTTTTTATTTGATGTATTAAACCTGATTTCTGGCGCATTTTTTAGTTCAGTCACTTGATGAATAATGAAATAGTAAAAAATTTGAAAAGAAGCAAGGTCAAAATGAGCAATTATATGACCTTAATTTCGTCAAGTGTTATAATGAAAACTCAGCTTTTAAAAACAAGTCATGGCCAAGGTAGAATAAATGAAGTTTGAAAAACTGGAGGCTGTGAAAGGTTGGTTGTGGATTCAAAAATGTTTATGCATATTTGAAAGCCATTTGTGGCAATAAATTTGCAAGACAATTTGGTTTGCAGCAATCTGTTTATCATCAGCAAAATTGTTAAATAAACAAACTCTTAAGTAAAGTTACAGATAGCCTTCACAAATACCGATAATTACTCATTAAACAAATACCCTAAGCCAAGGTTTAACGTGCATATTTGAAATATAAGATTCTTGTCAATTACATGCTAAACTTGACAGCAGAAAATCAAGTTGTTTTGTTACCATTTTGTTTGTATTGAGCAAACTAATAGAGAAAAATTAACTTGTTTATTTCTTGTTTGAGATCAGTAGATTACAGTAGATGAATTTTGTACTGGAGCAATTTTTTTTTGCATGAAGGTTTCTGCCTTAAACATTACAATAAACAAATCCATTAATTACAATGCTACTTTTAGCTTGGCCTTGTAACATAATTTTCTTACAAACATAAAATTTCACTTTTGATATAAATTAAATTTATTTTATACAATCGATTAAACTGACCATATGCTAAGCTAATACCAAAAACAGAATGCACGATAGTCTTTTCCAAGTTTAATATGTTTTTGTACGTAAATCAATATTTTCTTAAAATCGTATTTTAAAAACAAATGTTTTCATAACAAGTTTACACAAGGTTTCAAAATTTAATTAAAAGCTTTAGAACAATTATATATTTTTAATGTTGTATAAAGTATATAATTGTGACGATATAAAAATGCTTCAAAGCAAGGACGACAGAGAAAAAACGAAAATATTCAGGTTATATCGCGATTTAGATCTTTATAAGAAGCAAAGCATTAGTCATATTTGAATTCAACACCCCAACATAATTTATAACCGCACTTTTACTAAATGCAAATTGGCTACCACAATTTATTGCAAGTGGTTGTTGTGACAGCCAAAGCCTCCTTAAATAACCTTCGTGGTTTCTACCAGTCCTTTTCAGATTCCTTGTATAGTTTTGAATAAGGCGCACGCTTCTAAACCTTGTAAATGCATTGATATGCAGTAAAAGTAGCACAAGTCCAACACCTCCAAGAAACGCAGCACCACAAGAAATTATCACAAAATCTGGAACATGATTGATGCACTTAACAGTAACCCATAAATATCCGGTCAGAAATATTTGAGTAAAAAGTACAATACTCATTGCAATAGAACTATAAAGTTTCGCGATTCTGTTGAATGTCATTTGAACGACGGTATAGCTCCGAGCAATATTTAATGGTGATGTTCCTCTTAGATGATCAACCATTAAAAACTTTATGTGACTATCAACAGCTAACATTAATCCAAAGTTTAACGTAATAATAAATTGTATATCCCGAGATATTAAGATAAAATGCATCACAGAAAACACTAAAGAAATTATCCATGATATCCAACAATTTTGTGGATCTGTCCCGCAAAATTCAAAGATGAGAAGCCAAGTGTCAACTTTATTATACCGAAATAGAAATGGCAGTGGAGGCGCTAAAACTACCATTCCTTGCATCAAGTATACCAAAAGTAGTCCATAGAAATCGTTGAACAAATGTTTGGACAAATTTCGAAATTTATTTGCAGTAAGAAATCTGTTTACACTATTTGGGAAATCTTTCGGATCCGACATTAGCTCTAGCCGGGTAACAGTGGACACAAGAATCGACAGAGATACTTCTATGACGGCGATTATAACTTTTAGAATTGCTGTTCCAACCAGTTTCTTCCTTGGTTTGCTCATAAAGATATTTAGAAGAGCAAGGATTGCTAGAACTTGTTGAAAATTGCAAAATAATAAGTAGGCAAAACAGTAGAGACCAAATTTTGGACGCTTCATAGAAGGAATATTTTCTTTTGAAAGTCTCACTTGAAGTCCGCCATCTGGCAGGAGTCCATATGAGTACTTGTAAATTTGAAGGGCTTTTACAAACAATGGGGTAATCCAAGGGAAAGAACTAAATCGCCAACAATAAGTCATTTTTCTGGTATGTCGTTAAAGTTAACGATTTCGTATCACTTTGAATTGTGAATTTGTATATTGTTTACTTCTAAATGATGACTCAATGTCTTAGACTATATATTTTAACGTGTACATTACTACTGCACTGTTCCACTAGCTTTGGGAGCAATCTTAGCTCAGATTTTTTACTAATAATTGCTATTTTGAAGACGTTTAGTAAGGTATGGTCTAATGACTTTCGTACAAACAATCGTACTAAAAAAATTCTTATATACTACTTGTTTTGCAAGTTGTGAAGACAGAATGCTACATAACCGTACCAAGAAAACAAGTTACGTGTTTTGCACAAAGCTATTAAGTTGTTTACTCCGGTATATTAAGAGTGCTTATATAAAGCTTTTCTGTCCATAACACCACGTAAGAAATAATCAAAAAATAAAAGTATTTTTGTTGTATCTGGTAATTTGATCAAATTTCAATTTAAAATATTTGTGCCCAAACTATTTTTAGAGGAAAATTAAATCCTTTAGCAGTTTCGCTTGATAAAATCAACACCTAGCACAATGTTCTATTAATAATCCCTGTTTTACAGACATATGAAATCCTCACGAAAAAGTAATTAGATGTGGCCATTTTTACCTCTAAGTCAGTGGATGTATTAAACTCATTTGACATGCTTGATCAAATTTGTGAATCTGTAATTATTTTGAAATTAGACTTACCAGCGGAAAATTTTATTCCGGCATGACGTCAAAAGCTTGATAAAAATTTGAAGATCTTATGGTGTCCTACCAGATAAGACTGTACTTTAAAAAGCGCAAAATTTCATTTTGTCTAAAATACTGCTCTCTTCTACTTAACATATTGCCACCGCAAACATTTGAAACTGTAAAATGTTCTTATTTGGGAGGAAAACCAATTACTTTTGTTTATTTTAAACGCAATATTTTATGGTTTGTAATAAACAATTTTTGGCAACGTGATGAATAAGTTGGCAGCAAAAACTTAATTAACCATTTTGTTTTTGCTTGAAAACATATTTTGTTTAATTTTCCCAACTGCGCAGCTATATTTTTAGAATTGAAAAACATTTTGCGTTAAAATATGAGCAATATGGAATTTATAGTAGCTCGTAGATTCGGTAATAATAATAAGTGTAGGTTAAAAAGTAGCGGAATGAATTTTTATTCAGGTGTTTCAAAATGTGGTTTATCTTAATTACCGTAAATTCGCAATTAGACGCCGGGGCTTGTACGAGCAATCATCGATTTTTGGGACCGTAGACGCCAGGGCGTCTATTTGGGGGAGGCGAGTAATTGAGGGTGGCTTCTATCAGCAAGCGTCGACATTTGGGATTTTATTTGTCTACATATTAGAAGAGATGGACTCACTTTTCATTAAAAAAAGCATTTCTACCATACATTTACGTGCAAAAGTCAACCTAAAGTTATTTATAAATGAACATTTTCCTACAAACGTCTGAATACATGGACAAATATGCACTTTCATACATACAGTCTTCTTG
>JAQIXX010005584.1:0-13721 GCA_034700605.1 Willowsia nigromaculata | reverse complement strand
GTTTTATGGCTTCCGGTATTTATTTAAGTTTTGTTCTAATCAAGTATTGGGATGATTTAAGCTTATATGCTAAGGCACCACTTTTGGGTGGGGATTTTGTTGTACTTGGCATATGGACTTGTGTGATGGAAGTAGGAAGAATGTTGCAATCCCGAGGTAACAAAGTCTTAGGTAGCTGGAAATGTAAAAACTGGGAGTGTCAAAAAGAGAACAAGATAATGGCCAGATTCAGATTGTCATGTCAGCCACTTCTATTAGAATTTGGAAAAACATTTGTGCTAAGGCAAGGTAGTTTGTTCATATTTTACAGAGGTGTTGTTCGGGGAACATTTCGTGCACTGTTAACTACAAAATGATGAAATAGTTGTATTTTTAGTACTTGAAAGAATTAGATTTCTCCAGATTTGTATCTGATTTTCGGCCAGAACTATTTTAATATTTTTAACGAATATTTGCATTCCTGAGACACAAAATATAGTTGCGAATAACTCACTTTTTTCCTATAATTCTATGTAATTTGTTTGGCTGACAATGCATGTATACCTGCTAGCTTAATGGGAACATATTTTTGCAAGTTTTGTCAAGCAAAAAGTTTCTGTGTAGCTAACCAAATCTTTCTTATAAATTTAATGATCATCACTAGATTAAATGATGATATACATTTTGTAACAAAAATTTGAAAATTGGTTACCTACATGAAAGTGGACTTGATAACAACGTTTTAGCTCACCATGTTTGATTTTTTTTTCATGAAATGTATTAGTAAACCCACGAAAACATTTCTTTCGCTCAGGAATCTGAAAAAAAATATATGATTAATTTGGTATTCAAGAGAGCTCAAAGTTGATATAATATTACAATAAACTTAATTGTATTAGAGGTAAAACTTAATTTCCCTTAGTTGTGGCAATAGTAGCGGGAAACTGATTTGAGTGAAAGTTAATAGCTTAACTCCATCCAACTAAGCTCCATATACATACTGGTATTACACGTATTGTAGTAATCGTTTTTAATATATAATGTCAAATGCATTGTATTATCATAGTATTTTTTATCTTGCAGCTCCAAATCGTAGAACTGATGATCGGTTGTGAATTTTTCATAAGGTACAAAAAATGTCAATATTAAAAATATTTAAGTTAAACAATTTTTTGAAAAAACTCAAATGAAACGTCATTAATATTTTATGTTCTATGCTTTACTTTAGGATTAAACGAACATGCTCTTTAAAAACTCAAAATTGCGATATAAATTAAGATGGTAGGATATAATAACATTTTCCATATTTATTTTTTCACGGAAGCACTTAAGGATAAAATATAATGATTGTTACGAAGGTATTTTCATATATTTTGATCGGAAAACGATACCGCATATCTCAGGAAAATTTCGTCCAACTTATAATCCCGACACCTCTCGTCTTAACCGAATTTGGAATTACGTTTTGCTCCAATTGCTATTTAGTCCCGTAAATTTCATTATTGCATTTTCCATTTACTTCTTCGACCGACAGAGCCTATCCATTTTTCTATTTTATATCAAAGAGTTCAATAACTTGGAAAATAGCTTATATTTTGAATGGTTGGCTAAATTCATATTTTGTCACGAAAACAATGTTGGCCCTAAATGTTCTCGGTTAACTTTTTTCTGTTGTTTGTTGTGGTATTTACGGAAATAATCGGGCGGAAACTTAAGGTTACGAGTAGTTTCAGCCAATGTCGCTATAAGCTTACTCAAAATTTTTGTAGCTCAACTAACCTTCAGTTGTACTACCAAACACTTGATTTATTCCTCAAATTGTTTCTAAAATCACTTGGATTTCTGATCCCAATTCCAAATTCTATAATGTTTTTGATAGCAGTTTATTGTGAAGTTTGTCTGATAACTTGTCAGTGGGATGGACTGAGTTGGCTGACATCCTTAATTCTAATATTAACTCTCATGATGTGTACTTCAGTGTGGTGCTTTATTCTGGATACATTTGGACGGTTAACCTCAGGATCTGATCGGGTTCTCTACTCTTGGGTGAAAGTTGAGCCGTGCTATTGGGGTACGAAAGCAAATCATAGGATAATGTTAAAATTTCGTAAAGGTTGTATCCCAATAAGGGCTGATCATAAGATCGTTAAGTTTAGCAGAAATACAATATTCAAATTTTTAGACATAGCCAAGCAAATATTCCTTACGGGCATTGGTTGCTGTCAGATAATTTTAACTCGAGAATGTTACTTGTCAGAAAACAGTTTTTATGTCCATACTCATATACTAACAATGAACAATCTAATCAAATTGTTGCACAGTGAGTTTATAGAGAAGCCGTACATGAGTGTTTCTTCCTTCTCTATTAATTACATATTGGTTTCTGTAGTTCCAATCGATGCAAAAAACAAAAAAATTATTATACGTTATCAGGCATCGGTCTTCTGATGTCATCGAAGTTTTATCCTAAATAACGAATAAGGCATATTTATAAATTGATACTTTACTTTTTAGTCACAAATCAGTGATGATTACCATGTATGTTGATTTTTCTAGTTATCATTGCATGCCTATCATAAATAAGTATTGCTTTGTATTGCAATTTTATTTATGAAAAGTACAAATAAATGCTAAATATATGCTACTTTTACGTCAAAGTATGCTGAAGTCAAGGCACTTGCTGGATTACTCGCATAATTTGATATTTCACAAACGTGAAGATTTTATGCTCATAAATAAATTACGTATATTGTAAAAGGAAAACATTTCGGTTTTTTCTTTTGAAATGATAATTACTTAAAATCATCCTGATATTACATTTACCTGATTTGTAACCCTGTAATTACTGATATGAAAGTAGCAAATCTCCGTTATGAAACCTTGTGCGTTCCGATTTCTAAAATCATTAGGCCTACACAAATTACATGGTTAGATAAATCACAAGGTTTATATAAATTTCAAGGTTTAAACAATTGCGATTTTCAAAAGTAAAAGCTTCCTTATCCCACTATCTTTATGGCCACTCACTTATTGCACGAAAGTTTTAGGTTAAAGGTTTCAAAACAGTATTGGCCGCTTAGTTGGTTGAACACACAGAAAGTTAAGTTATTTCCTGTTCATTAAATCAAATCCTTAGACGAATTTATCCCAAAAATGATCAGCTCACACCAATACCGCTCTAAGAAAATAGTATTAAGAGTCTGCAGACTCTTACAAATAACATCAATGGAGTTTGATTCCAAAAATTTTCGCTATTATAACAACGAAAGCCCTAAAACAAGACGTAAAATGAGACAGAATTTTATATTGGTACTCCTCTGGTTAATCACATCAACTATTCAAGTCGGTTGTCACTACAAAAGAAACGACCTCGACCTGATGAATCTCTCACTTGCACTCTTATTTGGAGGAATAATGATGATATTGGCTTTAGTGATTCCAGTATTCTATTCAAATAGTCTAGTCAACATGAATAATAAAGTGGATAATTTGTTTCGACAGTTACATGGTAAAATTATTGTATTTCTATTCAATTTTATGTGAAGATATGATACGATTGCCAAAATTTTTCTTCTTTTGCAGAGAAATTCATGCCAACGGTTGACCCAGACAAGTGGTATATTAATCGTATACACGACACTATTTTAACTTTGATGACTGTAAACATGTTCACGTTAACTTGTGCATTGACAATATTTCTTTTTCTTGATTCTGCTGGAATATTATTTATTGGGAATTTACTACCAAAAGAAAACTTATATTTTCCAATTAAGTTAGTTCTCCTTCTAATGCAGACCTACCTCATTTGTTACTTAACAGCTTCTGGTACCCTTGTTGCTGGATTTGTAATCACTTATGGCTTCTACGTTACGGTTTTCTACACAAACGAATTACGGTTGGGTCGAAACCCACAAACGTACAATACGACAAACAGAATCCGAGAGAGTCCATCCACTCTTAGAGCCGTTTACAGAGCATTTCAGATTTTGCATATTAATTATCTTGATTTATTTGGATTTTATGTTCTTGCTTACTATATGGGTTACATGGTTTCCAATATTTATTTGAGTTTTGTTCTTATCAAATATTGGAGTAACCTGAGCTTATTTACGAAGGCACTACTTTTAGTTGCAAATGTTGTTATTCTTGGAATGTGGACTTGTGTAATGGAAGCAGGAAGAATGCTTTCATCTCGAGGGAACAGGATTTTAAATAGTTGGAAGCGTAAAAACTGGCACAGTAAAAAAGAGAATAAATTAATGGCAACATTTAGATTATCATGCCAGCCACTTTTACTTGCCTTTGGCAAGACGTTTTCTCTAAAACGAACCAGCGTATTCAATTTTTTCAGGGGAGTTGTTCGTGGAACGCTTCGTGCGCTGTTAACCACAAAACGGTGATTTCATTTCCATTACAATCATACTTTAAGTTGAAAAAGGATAATAGGAAAATTATTTGTTTATTTATTTTGTAACCATCTGCGAAAAGTTTCAGCATTGAAAAAATTCCAGAAAACTTCAAAGTCTCTCATGGCAAGGTGCTCTGATATGTAAAAGAAAAACTAACTAAACTAACTAAGTTTAAATTTAAATGGGAAAATTTAAAGTAGTCGTAAACATGTTTTTAATTTGTTAATTTTTACTAATTGGCCACAAGCCGTACTGCTAAAATGGAAATGAACTAATTTAATTTTTTATACTTTAACATGGTTAAATTTTAATAAAATTGTAGCTTTCAAGAGGTAACAAAAAGCTACCTATTACTTTCAGTTTAATAAATTCTTTAAGTTGATAAGTGTACGAATTATTTAAATTTTATCAAAAAGTCCAAACTATTGAGTCCATTCAACATTATTGTAGATACGTTAGGCTTAAAACATTAATGCATAAATTTATGTATCTGGCAAACACATTAATGTTCAAATTGGCTACAGCCAGACAAAATAAGATTTTAACTTAATGATTTGTGTTAAGTATACTAAAATATTGGACGGAATCTGATTGTTAATATGAAGATTGCTTTGATGGCTCTAAAATGTTATAATATCATTATTTATACAGAAGAAGAAGAGTTTCATTAATTTAATCAAGTTTTATTACAAGTGGTATTATAAAATTGAATATCTAAAACATACGCGTAATTAGGCAAATTGACAGTATGCATATTTAAGCCTGCTCCAAATACCCAGGCCAGCAATATTTTTCGATGGACAAAAATTGATTTCATTTTGATTAAAGTTGAAGAATGGCGACGACAAACCTTTCTCCATTTCTTTAAAGCTGTGTATAGCTTTACTTAACCAAATAGCTGCATAGAACAAGTGCCCTGCTATTTCAGCCTGCTTTCAAGATGTCAGAATGTCTTGTTCAGTTAAAAATCAAATTTATATTCATTTGCCTTTTGCTTCTCCCAATTTGTCTTTTTACTTTGGAGACACAAGCAGGTATTCTCTTTCGCCCAGTTAATATAAAAAATCTCATCCTACCATTCCTACATACGAAGCCACTCATATATTTGGTTAATTTTCAATCAGAAGACATTGCAGAAACTGAATTTCCAATAATGTTACAAAACCAAATCAGCACTCCCAGAATTGTTGTTAATGAAACTATTTGTGCTTTCATTGATACATTAGCACTTTGGAAGGGTTCTGACAAAACGACATACCTTTGTCGACATCTCATGTTTTTTCACCCTGCTGCAACATCCATTCCTTGGCAAGGATCTGTGTACTTATCTCTATTTCAAAAATTCGGTTTAGAGGATAAATTTGCTTTCGATTACGAGTTTGACTTCAGTTTATGGCAAAGAAGTTTACGATCTTCATCAACTTTTTCCATGGTCATATACATATGCCACGATAGAGGCAAAATAGGTGACATAAAAGACATTTGACGAACTATAGAGGCGCACATTTCCAAGTCCGAGATAAAAGCAGACAAACTTCAAAACTATTTTATAGTTCATGATATATTTTTACTTGCTTTTAAAAATGCTCAAAACGCTACCAATCCATGGAACTGTTTCATTGTTAAACCTTCACAAAATTCTCTCAAACTCTTACAACTCAATCCGTCTGATTTAAGTATGCACGGTGTTGGTGTTTTGTTTGAAAACTTATTTGATTTAGATGAGTTCAAGGGATTTTGGAGTAACTCTGACATTTTTCAAGACGAAATTCAGCAACAAATATCTTCATATTTGTCTTTATGCCACGAATTTACTCCTGAAAGTCGGCGCTTTGTTCATTCAAGGAATCGCAATAATCAACACAGATTTATATATGGAGTAGCAAATTTGGTGTTAGAAATTATAGGAAATAATTCATACCTTGCTTCAGTTGACTCCGATGGACACAAATTTTGTCATCGTGGTCAAGTTACAAGTGACCAAAACACGCTACGTTTACTAAACACATTAGCTCCTAGGCTGACTTTAAATATTGTGCCAAGTAATATCGCTTTGGCTAAACCACACATGATTATTGAAGACCATTCCGGGGGTTTACGCTTGCTCACGTGCGGTCAACAAGGTTATAAGTCCTACGCGTTTGGTGAGCTTCTTAACGTTTACGACATGTATATTTGGTTACTTATTTTATTATATGTTTTACTCATAGCGCTGCTATCAGGTAGATTTATTTCAATATATCAGCTCCAATTTGAGGGCACACCAAATACTCTAAGCTCAAAATTTGATTTCCTACCCACCTTTAAAGTTCTCTGTGAACAGGGCAATCCGTTTCCCGTAAGATTCGTCAAAATGCCAAGCTTAAGATTCATTTTGATATCCTTCATGTTTGCGGGAATAGTTTTAAGCAACGGATACAAAAACACTAACGTTTACAACATGATAACATTTAGAAAACCAATTATGTACGAGACCCTTGAACAAATTAAGAGAGATGGGTATTCAGTTTATAGTAGAATGGCAAAGGTAGTGATTCAAATGTGTTATTTTAACGATGAAAATGACTTTTTCCCTATTGAGGTATACCGCCATCATGTGAGTTCAAAGCCACTTTATATAAAATATGTTCCTCGAATGGTGTTGCTTGACGCTTCAAGTGAGGTATTTGGTCGACTGCTTACATATTCATACCCAAAGGAAGAACCGCCTGACACGAAAGATGCTAAAATGCTTGCAAATTTGAGTGATAATTCAAGCGCACATTATGTGATACCTGAGATCATGAAGAATTTGGTAGATTCTGTAATTCCTCTGTATAAAGCTGGCGTAATATCTAGAACCACAATGGAGTTGACATCATTTCAAACGACGCTTAGAGATTTGCTACTTGAAAAAGAACAAGAACGTTACATCAACGAGCTGGTTAAGTGTAACAAGACATCATTTATTTTACCAGAAACTAAGATTATTGAGTATACAAATAAACTGCGGAGTTTAAAGAGATCACTGGTGTCTGTGGGGACAAAGGTGTACGGACAAATGAGTGTAGTTTTAGGTGTAGTAGGATGGGGGCCATATAAGTTGGTTCTTCGAATGAAGAGTTTGGAACAATCAGGTATTTCGACCTGGCTACCAAGAATGGGATCGTATGAACTGCCTTTAAACAAAGATGAATCTACACTACCACAGAGTGCGTCGTTATCCGGAAACATAATCATTTTATTTATATTATTACTGTGTGGCTGTTTGGTTTCATGCATAACTTTTGCAATAGAAATGAAAAACATTTTTATAGGAATATTTGTACTAACCTTACAAAAGTTGTGTACACGGTGTGGTAAAGGTATGCGATGTGTGAAAAGAAATAAGAAAGCAATCAAAAGAAATATTATAGTGGTTCGTCCTAAATTTGAAAGTTGAAAACCCTATTAATATCATACACAATTTTTTAATTAACTTTCAAAAGTTCTAATCATAACCTATAGGTAATATTTTACATGCTGGGTTGTAACATACCAAATTAAGAAATATTTATTAAAACTTAATTGCTAGTGTAAAAATCAAATGGCTAGAGAAAAGTAAATCCGTATTGCATAGTACACGAATCGTGAATAGTTCAAGTAAACCGATTTTTGTAAGTAAGCTTAATAAAGATAGCAATATTTAGTAAAAAACCATTTTCTTCGTTCCTGTGAAAAGTAAATTACTTTGTGAATTTTTATCAAATCTTATACTCTAAGAATACATAATTAGACATGTAGTACAAATTAACTCTACATTTCAGGAATAGAAATGTAAATATATTCCCATAATCTCATTTGGGTAACTAGGAATTCCATACATTGTTTTATAGCATAGCATAATTCTATAACAAATTTAAGATTTGTAATAGCACATATTAATTTAAACAGCTTGCAAGTTAACAACATTTTTGGTAAAAATTTCGTTTGGTGCTTTAATCTTAATTACTACTTTTGTTGTGCATATAAGCACTAATTTAGAAAATAAAATTAGGTTTATTAATATCGGAAATGAAAAGTCGAATACCTAAGTAACAAAATAAATTAAGTTTTATGCCAAGAATAATTTATATTAACAGAAATACAAATATATTTTTAAAAATACATCAAATTTAAATTATATATCTAAGTCATATCAATCCAATTTAAGAAGTAATGAACTGACGGGCTATTAAAAATGTAAAATATCGCTCCATTTTAAAATCCAAAACCTAATGTTTGCTTGTCTGTCCGTCCATTGTCACTTACATGTTTTGCAAATATCGTACCCGTTTTAGAAGTACACTTCCATAGCTCTAAGAATTAATTATCATTATCGAGCAGAAAATATTCGTTTGAAAGTTTAAAAACAAAAATTAACCCAAAATAGAGAAGAATTTTTAAGAGGACTTCCATCTTTTCAATACATCTGATATGAGTCTTTGCGATTGATTGCATTTTTGATGGATATTTTCAAGTATTTCTAATGGATATTGTAAACTTCCAACCCACACAGTTTTGAAGGAAACTAATGCTCGCTTTAGTTCTTGTCCTTCAATCGAACAAAACAACATTCAAAGTCAAGCTTTCGTAGACTTTTGACGGATCAAAATTGTGTAAAAACGCACTAAATTTTTAAAGTATCTTATTTTCAAAAAGGTACCAAAAGTTTGACGGAACGAGAGGAATCAAGATGCCATCAGACCTATTCTATTTTTGTTTGGAGCTAAACGAAATCATTACAGATTACACATATAAGTATCGCTCTTACCTCTACTGGGACAGAGAAAGTGGGTGTTTTGCACAAGAAACGCGATGGTTTCCTCACCTGATTACATGGAAATTCGCAAACATCATTCTAATGCGAATTTTTGGAGGCATTTGTTGCATGGCTGTCCTAGTTGATGCTTTTCTTTATCCGGAGAAATACCAACTGTTTTATGTTTTCATCAACCTTATCATCTTTTGCTTTCTTCTGCTGTTCAGCATACTGTACCACATGTATTCAAAGCACAAATCTGCAGACATCGTTGCCACAGCTAATGAGTTTAGTAGACTCGAAACCAAAGTCACTGGAAAAATTCGTACTCAATGTTCACGTCAAGCAAGCTGCATCTACAAAAGTCTACTATGCATTGACGGAAAACCTGATACAGTTGGAATTAGCTTATTATTGCTAATTGTTAATTTGACCATACTTCCACTATTCTTTCCTTGGGTACTAATGTACTTGCAAGTAGATCCTCCTTATACATTTTTCGAAATGATTTCTCCAAACACGTGTCGTAGTCCCTTAACGAATATATTTGAGGCACTCCATGAGCTACCGGAAGGTTTTGGGACCGAATGTTTCAAAATCGAAAATTATTATTGTTTTCGCGTTCTCCATTGAAAATAGTGTACCAAATGACAAATTAAACCCTCAAGTTGTGCCTCACAAGTATGGTAGGGGTGGGCTTATTCGGCTGAAGGGGCTCCAAAGGGCACCACTTTATTTCCACAGAAAACGACCGAATCGCTTGAAATTTGGCATGCGTGTTCCTTACATATTGCTCCTAGGCGTCCTATCATCAAAATTTGAAAATTCGAATTTTTAGTGAATATGAACAGTTTTGGCGTTTGGAAACGCTGAAAATTGGGACCCCCCGAAAACGTCAATATTCACTAAAAATTCGAATTTTCAAATTTTTCAAATTCTGATGACAGGACGCCTAGGAGCAATATGTAAGGAACACGCATGCCAAATTTCAAGCGATTCGATCGTTTTCTGTGGAAATAAAGCGGTGCCCTTTGGAGCCCCTTCAGCCGAATAAGCCCACCCCTACCAAAATTGTGTGGCACAACTTGAGGGTTTAATTTGTCATTTGGTACACTATTTTCAATGGAGAACGCGAAAATAATAATAATTTTTTATTTTGAAACATTCGGTCCCAAAACCTTCCGGTAGCTCATGGAGTGCCTCATTTGTATTAGCTCTAAGGATTTTATTTAGTTTATTTTTTATAACAGAATGCTGTACTAGAGTTCGATATACCAGCCTTACTGTATGTTTTGGTCTGGAATCATGTACAAGCTGTTTGAAATCTCTGCGTCGGAAGAACTTTCACGAAAAGGTTGTTCGTGAATGGCAATCTCTTAAAATTTTGGTCTTTATGATGAACGAAATTTGCTCTTTCTCTCTTGCTGTAGGTTGTGGTATAGGCTCCTTACTGATTGTTTTGTGCTATACAATTAGTATAGTAGCAATTGGCAGGATTCCATTTGAAATTTATGTATTTTTTCCTGTATTTGCTGCGACTTGCACTGTAAACTTATCAATGATACTTTATCTTCTAATTCAAAGCAGTGAAGCAAGTTTGGTTTCAAAAGAGAAATGGGCTCAGGATTTTGGTTTGGTTGTTAAAACGTGTAAGTGGAAAGCTTTGCTTCTCCGGAAACATTTAAGGTCCATTCAACATGTAAGATTTAAGTATAGTTCAGTAGGTACATTTAAAAGAGAAACGCGTACAGACTACATTTACTCTGTAATTGATTACACTGTAAGTTGCATCTTAGCAACCCGAGAAGCATTCTAAACAAAACCAGAATACCCACAAGGTTAAATGTGAATATTTCGATTATACATTTTATAATTTTTTAGAACGGATTCAATCTAGTTGATTTAAATAGAATATCAATATATAAATGATGGAACTACGTTATGCTACAGGTATAAAATGAATAAATTTAAATAAAAAATAAAACATGTTGTTTTACATAACTCATTTATCTTACTCTTAAGCATCTAAGCTCAATGCTGCTATTTTAATTTCTTTAGCCAGAGAAAAAAATTGAAGCCTTTTATTCAATAAACATAACTCTTTTCATATCTGATGTAGCTGCGTATTGAAATAGCAAATTAATAAATCAAACCGAAAATAAATGTATTTTACTCTATACCATTGCTCCTTTTTTGACGGAAATTATTTGTCACTTAAATTCACTTAAAGCATGAATATGGTATGTAGTAGCAAAACGCTTTCATATAATAATTTATTGTAATTGTAATTGTAATTGTAATTTATTGTCATATGGAGCCCTTAGTACATGGTACACACAAGGAAATTATGCCCAACGACATTTCAATGTCAATAAAGTGAATCATATACAGAGTTATAAAATATTTTTGTAGCTTGAAAAAATCCTCGGATTCCGGCAGTATTTAACTAAAACAAATAGGAGAAATTTTATCATATAAACTATCATATATCATTGTAACTTTTCAAGAACAAGGAACACATTTGATTACAAAGACTACAAGTTTACTGGTACTGTTTTTCAAGAATTAACACCATAGTGCTGGAGCATACGTCACCATCCTTGATTTTCCCGATAAGAGGAGATTTTTTTACACCTGAACCAACCACGGTACGCTTTAGTGTCCAATTCCGAAAACTGTTTGGAATCCATGTGTTGAATGGGATTTGCTTTGACAACTCGCCAAGGATGAGAAGCTCCTTCCTAAATGTTTTTGGTCTTGTCAGATATGAATGAACATAGTTTGAAGAAACTCTTGTTGGAGGTTTTGTTTCGTCATTTGTCACAAGAAGAGACATCCTACTATGTAGATGAAAAAACTTGTCGTGTTAAACTGTAGAATTTAGTGGAATCAAAATTTTCTGCAGGCTTGACTTCCAACAGGAGTAGGGATTTTTGGCGTTCTGTAGAAACATGCACAACGCATGAGAGTGAGTACTTCTTTGAGCCAAAAAATTTTAAGCGTGAAGAAACTAATGTGAGATTCAGTGCTACACGTAAATTCGAATATATGAACAGGCATTGAGAACAGGAAATTTAAAAATGGTTTAGATTAATTGCGTTTAAAGGGGCTTTAAGTGTCGCCGTCTTTTAGAGGGAACTTCTTTCTATACATGCACTACACATTAGGATTCTTCAAAAACACGAATGACTTTATTAAAGGTTTTAAAAGGAATTTCAAAACTTTTTGCTGCAAAAGATGGAGTAATTTCAAATAGGGTTAGTTGGAATATGAAACCAAGCACCATGTTCCAGAAATTCATGTTGTTATGTCTTTTTTTAAATAAAATTTCCTTTACTCCATAAACGGTTAGTGCTTATTAGACTTTAAAAAGTGAATAAACGTGTTAGAAATTAATTATGGAAGATTCTACATCCCGACTGACATATTGACAAGATTTTAATATTTTCATGTTGAAATTTATAGAATCATTTCAATATACAGTAATGACAGACAGGCTACTTATATATAATAAAATGCTACAATATTTAAATCATTAAAATTTGAAACTCTACCACAAACATCCTTAAACTGACATTTGAGATCATAGGCTTGATTACCCAAGCCATTCTATGTTAATTCATTTTATATGGTTACGATATTTAATGACAGTTCAAATTGCATTGCATTTGAAAAAAATTATCATGTCATACCTCTTTTGTCCATTACTTTCTATTAGTCAAACTTTTATGACGTTAGATAGACATATTCTTTTATGTTTCAAATCGTATTTATTTTAAGAAGTGAGAATAAGTGGGAAAACACAACGCAAATTAATATTTTATTCCTACACAAAGCATGTCAAAATATTGGTGTGTATGTAAATTTGGCATGAAGTTTTAAAACGTCCATGATTCTCAATTTTTTGCGAAATAAATTCGCATATGCTATATTGCATTACAATTGGTTACAAGTTATCTCTTTATTGATGCTCCCACAGTCGGTTTAGCCAATCGGTAAAATGATTTATTAAATGAGATGAAATGATAAATTTAACCTTTTCGAATTAGATAGCAAATTTTAGGAGGTTAATTAGTAATAACATATGTGTATATTTTTTCAAGTTCACACGAGCTTTTTAATATCTTATAAAACAGTCTTGCAAATAAAATAGTGTACATGTCACATTGTACTCGTTCCTGCTGAATTATTTCGATTTCTCATAACTAAAAACTGAAGGTTGGTTATAGTGAAAGACAAATTTACCATACCAAAAGAGACGAATTTACTGTTTTTGATATTTTGGAACAGATAGAATAATAGTTGGATTTATTGTCGGAAAATTTCCTCGAGAGGCAAATTACATTTTCTTGACACACAATTATTTATAATGGTTAATTAACAGCTAGGACAGCATCAATAGCTTCATCAATGCATGCAATATCACAGAAGTCAAAATCTTCTCCAGACATATTTTGTGTTTTTTCTTTTTGAAGTGTTAATAAATAAGATATCAAACGATTTTTAAATATATTAAATGATTGGGTTTGGCAGCATACAGTTTCAGGGAGTTGTAACCATTCGAAAACAGCTTT
>JAQIXX010005583.1:0-13727 GCA_034700605.1 Willowsia nigromaculata | reverse complement strand
ATATTGATGACATCGACTTTAGTCAAAAATTACGATAATTAGTGATACCATGTGAAACGAGAAACTAAAAATCATCAATCTTGAATATTATCATATTCTAATTGCTTTGTTTGGTTGTGTCAATTGCTCTTCAATACTCCTAATGGTGCAACCTGTTTATTTTGAAAACACAACACAAATGAATGTGTAAATAGTCATCGAGTGATTTATTTTTGGATGAAAGGAATCACGAACAAATGCGGTTTGTTTCTCCAGAATTTCATACACTGTTTCAACCATGTTTCAATCTTCTTCATTTTATTCCATTCATAGTTTTTTGAATAAAAGAAGGTTCCTTTAAAACTAATGAAAATTTAGCTACAAAACAAAACCTTATTGAGTTCTTCAAAGAAAACATTAGTCATCGTGACACCATATATTTGAGTTTTGTCATATTCTATGCAAATCCAATTTAACTTATCTTAGACATTTCCTGTCTCCAGTTTTGTGGCTTGAAAGTCTGCTAATGCAAGCATGGATTTGAGGTAGGTTTCTTATCGCAGACAATATTCATTAAAAGCTGCTATATATAACTGCAAATTCGACAACTGGAACCCATTCAATTTCCGTACACTGACTTAAGTTTACTAGAAATTTGGTTTACTGAAAGTTCCTAGAAAAGTAAGTTCCTAGTAGTCATTTGGCTAGAAAATAATTCATTGAATAGGAAAGTTCAGTAATAGGAAAATTCCTAGAAAAGGTAAATTGTCAGACATTCGAAATTCCTAGAAGAGGAAAATACTTATACGTCTAAATTCTCAGAATGTGAACTGCCAGATTAATGATTATGATTCATAAAAATATCTTGAGCGTAAAGGGAAATATGAGAGTTCATTTCCAACCTACTAAAATCAATAATTTGTAAACTCAAAAATTTTAACTTTATAAATTGATATCGTTTTCACATCCCTATCAATCATAAAAAGCAGAGATAGTTTAAATAAGATATTACACGTTTATCAATATTTTTGGTCTTAGCATAAAAAAATAGTAGTAGTTATTCTGTGACATAAAACCACGAGAAATTTCTTGACTAAACCGTCTAATAAGGAAATTAGGATGTTTCATAACAAAAATGCGGATAATTTAATAAAAGTTTATAATCCACATTATGTATGCTAATTTTAAAATTTGATAATATGAAAATGACTATTAACAACGACAGAAGCGTTAGTAATCCACTTCGTATAAGCTAATCTGTGCAAAATGCTCATTTTTGAAGCCTGTGCCTGTGAGGTCGTAAGGTTGATTAAGCAATTAATTTTTTTAAAGTGAAAACTGAAATCCGCGGTATGATTTTTTTTGCATCAGAAAAACTTAATATTTCGGCTTAAAGCCTACAGAACGCAATTCAGGGAAAATAAAGACACCAATGACTTAAATGTTTGAAATGATAGATTTTTATATTTACATGTCGACGTTTTCTGGATATGGTTTAATCTTTGGTATTTACACTAAAGTAAGGTACTCCTGTCTTTTAAGTATGACGATGAATTCGAGTAGCCCCCAAAATATCAGTTTGTACGTATGTAGAATTAAAAAAGTATCTTACCATATATTTTGTCAATATTTTCGTTTACGTTGTGAAATTTCTTGTTAGTGATATTTTTCTACGAACTCATTCTAGGAAAAGTTTATTCTGGGAATTGCATCTTTCTAGAAATATTTTAAGTTCCAGGAATTTCTATTCTAGTAATTTTCCTATTATTGAACTTTCCGTTTCTGGGAACCTACTTTCTAGGAATATGTATATTCTGGGAACTTTTTTCTAGCAACTTTCCGAACACGTTGAAATTTACCCACGAAACTCCCTCAAGACTGTACAATCTCTTGTTTATGACGACATAAAAACTTTGTTGTTTTCAACTCTTCGTAAAAAGTTACTTTACCAACTGATTTTTAATCTGTCGCGTAAAACATTTATTCAAAATGCAATTTTTTCGAAATATTGTGAAAATACCCTACCTGTCTTGATTATGCTTATGAATTATATGCTTCAGTTACATAATATCTTGACTTGACTTATATTTTATTTTATTTATAATATTTTACTGAAAATATTTGCATACCTTTAAAATTCTGTAGAAAAACATTGATTAAAAATTATCCGTGTAACATCAGAATAGTCGTTTTTCCCATAATATATAAATTTATACTTTGCACGCTATACGTAACAGATAACATATTAAATCAAATGTAAGAATGAAACAATTCAATTTTTATTTCAAATATCAGTCCATTCAATCCGGCATCCTTGCTTCCTGTTCTAAAGCACTAATTTTTACGTCTGCCGTAACTGCAATAATTAAAATAAATAACCGAATGGTTACACTTATTAATTCCCATAATTTCAGACTATTTATGAATGCTTATTCTCACCTGATAATTTTGCAGCCCTAAGCTGCCCCACACAGGATTTTTTGGAGAATTTTCTGAAAACATATACGCTTGGCTGATGCTCATACTTGACTAGGAAGTATTGAGTATTTTTGCTATTCAAAGTTTAACGCTATCGCAGCAATACTAGTATATATTGAGAGAACGAATTGAAAAAAACTAGCTTACACCTTAGTTATGAAGAAAGAACTGGAAGTTACGAAATTACGCCTCTGCATTGAAATGAACTAAATGTATTTCAATTGCGACTTTTTTTACAAATGATTTTTGAAGTTTTTAAAAAGTATTTTTAAATATAGCGAATGTGAGTTTGGTAAAAACAAATTTCTTTCTACTAAAAAATATTACTGCGCAATTCCACAATCCTGTGTTAGGTAAATTTTAGCTTGAATAATAAATGAAAGAAACTCAAAGAAGGTAGGCGTAACGAAGAATTCTTTCAAACATTGGCTGAACGATAGAATGGTACCACACGTGGGTGTATGCTGCCAATTCAAACAGGAAATGGAGAAAAAATGTGGGCGAAGAGTGTCATAATATCATAATGGTCATGTAGTATTTGCGCCAATCAATTAGAAGTTAGAATGAATTTGCAATTATATAACGAGCTGTCACTCTAACGCCCACTTTTTAACCTCTATTTCCCGTTTGAATTGGAATGCGCATGGAAATAAACATATTTTTCATTTTTACTTGGAAATATGTAAAAAATTAAAAAACATGAAATTATACTTATTCACTTTTTTCTGTTTTTACATGAATTATTAACATGGAGAAACAGACACCAAATATTATCATGTAACTTTGTTTTTGCCATGCATTTTCGTAAAAATGTATTTACATGTTCATACCTTTTTTAAACAGTACCTAGATAAAAAGTTGGGCGAAGTGTGTCAGACAGGTCATATTATATATACACCCATGTGTATCATAGCACACCAAACCGGCCATTATATGACCCGCGTGACATCCTTCGTCCACCTTTTTATATAAACATGTAAATACATTTGTATGGAAATACATGGAAAAACGAAATTATATGATAATATTTGGTTTCTGTTTCCACATGTTAAAAAATTCATGTAAAAACAGAAAATAGCTGAATAATTATAGTTTCATGGTATTTATTTTACATAATTTTTTCCATATTTCCATGCGCATTCAAATTCAAGCAGTAAAAAAGAAAAAAACGTGGGAATGACACTCTTCGCCCACCTTCTTTTCTAGATCCTGTCTTAATTGGAAGCATACAACCACGTATAGTGACGGTTCGGGTAAAACCCGGTATTTTGCAATGCAATGATGGGTGCGTAGCTTATGCCAACTAAAAAAGAGAACTGCAAGATGTGCGTTGTCCTAGCTTGAGTGCAAAAAACCAACAGCTTTAATCTCCTCTCTCATCTCACCTGCAATCATACATAATTGTGTCATAGTCATGACTCATCACTTACATACCTATGGACGTACTACGTACGTCACCACTGTAATCTTTGAGGCTTTGTTGACAACACATTAGTTTTTTAAATGATAATTATTAAAATAAAAGATATTTGTTTAAGATTAATTTCCGCCGAATCTACGGCTGCACTTAAAATTAAGCCTGTACCTATAGAATAGTATTTTTAATATCTAGCTATCACTATTGAACTTACTTCCTAACCACAATTTAAAAATACTTGGTTGTAATAGTGGGTACCAAAAAGATAAAAATTTAACTAACATTAATAACTTAAACAACAACTTTTAGCTTTACCAACTCACAATAACACTCAGTTAATACTAATGCCAACATGCTACTTAATAGAAAACCCGTTTCTGTTAATTTATTTACCGCATTTGATCAATAGCGAAAACAATCCCAAATGACTTTGATCGCACTGCAATTAATTATCTACACATTTGCAATTTTCTCCAAAAATATTAATATCCCGATTCATATTTCTGCACTTTTTAGTAATCTAAACAACGTTCCACTGTTATTTGTGTGGAAACTCAATCAAATCATAAATCTTCTTCCAATACCTGTTCAGAATGTTAAAAAGTCCTAGGTATTTTTGGTGACATGATCCCTTGATCATAACAACTTTTGTAAAAAGTATCTTAGCTATTTAGCCTTAGGAGTAGATTTTTTATTTCCTAATATTTTAAGTGCCGTTGTCAATGATTGAGCGATTACCTATAATTTGCATGTGAATCTTATCCTTGTACTTATACACTATAATAGACTACGCATTCTGTTTTTTGCACAATTTTAATCTGTCAGTCAACAAACTCGTTTGTAGCCTAATTAAGTTTTCATTTTTTTTTAAAAAATGTGTTTTTTGCATATACGTACACTACTTATGTGCGAATACGTTATACTTCGAGTAAATATTATGGTGCTAAATCAAGAGGTTGTCACAGAATCTTAAAAATGTTCTTTACACTCCATATATCTTATGATAAATTTGACCCAACTACTATAGAAAATTTGTAAATAACGTGATAAAATCTCGTATTCTACATATATGTATTTCAGGAAAAAGGGATACAAGATGTAGCAGATAATAAATAGATGCACACCCTTCCTGTAGGTTAGCGTTAATGGTTAAGTTTAAAATTTATGCTCAAGAAGACTGAAACCGAGTGCCTTTTCAGACATGGTTACAACAATTTCATGACTTAACCAGTTTCTCGCTCACCTTTCAATATGCTTATAATTTCCTAACCTAGTTGGTACATGTCGCACTTATCTGGTGATTCAGACAGTGTAAGAAAGATTAAAAGTTAAGTAATTTTTCATGGGATATTCATTTTACAGGTTGCATGCATTTATGAAACAAATTTATTCCACTAAAGAAACTGTGCATTGCCACTGCCATATAATTTCATATTTTCGGTCGTCATAATCTGTGGATTTAGTAGTATCGGCATCACAGTATTTCTCTCCTTTTTATAATTTTTTCCTTTTTTAATCATTCACTTGTCAAATTCTTCAGTGAATAGGAAGAAAAGCTTTGACTTTGAGCTCACGCTGCCTAAAAGTGCGGCTTGGCTCAATGCTGGTCGTGAGAAAGTGATACCCAAAATATTCTGCGCTAACGAGAGTGGATCAGTAAGCGACTATAAACCCTTGATTATATTTTTCCCTTTCCATGTAACTACTGCAATGACTATGACGAGAATTGATGCTATGAGCAGTGAGGAATACGAAAAAAACGTGAATTCTTTTAATGAAATGATGGTTTAAATAATATTGTGGCTGACTGGTGTAAATAAAGAATTTGGATTTTTTAATCCATTTATCGTCTATTAATGTAGACATTATGGAATGTTGCATGTTAATTTATGAATAATGAGTCTGCTGAAAATGTTCAGGCTGCAGATTCTTGGTGCGTTGAAATTGCATCTGCTTCTTCTTGTCTAATTCCATCTCTGTGACATTTACATTCTCGTCTTATTACGTCATTTCCTACTTTTGCTATGCCTGAACATACAATCTTAATATTAATAATCTGGTTTTGAGTTGAAATTTCTTTACTCTGTTTTCCCTTGCACTCAATCCGAATGGTTGAGTTTGGAAAAATTATACCATACCCCTTAGGTGAGTAACTAATTCATGGTTAATTTTTATACCTACTGCATTTATACGCGCAGTTTGTTTTTATTCACTCAAATGTTGATCTACCGAATAAGCTAGCTTTCAGGCAAGTGATGTCATGCATAAATTCTTTCACATAAATGGGTACAAAGCAAAGTGGTGATGAAATGCAGTCTGTTTTCGTTGCTGGTAGAAGCCATAATATCGAGTCGCCGTTTCTTTCTACTATGTGAGACTTCTTTCACAAATCCCTATGCCTTGAAAACATTATGGTGTGCTAATTTTATGATCGGGTTTAGAAGTCGCATAAGATCTTTTATGATATCACCACTAACGTCACTGTTACCGTCCGTTTTTATTACGCGAGATGTTCCGAAGACTAAGAATAATTTGTCAACTAAGAAATTCCTGACTAATTCGCTTGTGCCATACTTGATCTGGCATATCATCTGGGTGTTTCTGCGAAATGATAACCACCTATTTGCTTCTGTCATGAGAATTTAATGCGTTGGCACAAATCACATGGTTTTACATAGGCGCCTATATGGTAATGCATATTATACCAAAACCATCTAATATTTGTGTCTTTGTAAACCCAGGGTGGACCATCTTATTATCATGAGCTTCTTTCAGGATCGTTTTTATGAGCTTGAGTGGTAAGAATGGGACCATACGTGCCATGTCAGTTCTTATATAATATAATATGTCGTCGTCTACCAAAAAATGTTTCTCTCTATTTGAGGTCATGCCCCTAAGAATATTGCCCTTAATTTTAAGAATTTTGCTCTTCTTTAAGGGATGGATGTGTTATGCTTTCTTCTCCGCTCATAAACGAAGACACTTGCTCTCCAATGACATTTCCAACCCCTAATGATCTTTCATTCTCATATTTCATGTCTGCTTCTGTTGGTTCATCCAAAAGGTCTCTGCTTAGGGTATCTGCTGACTGCAGATCCTTATCTTTTTTATACGTGACTGAGATTCCAGCCTCTAACATATAGTAGTAACATCTGCAGGTTGTTTGGGAGGTGTTCATCGCTGCTGCTATTTTTCAAGATATGACATAATGGCTCATGATCTTTTCTAATATGTATCCCTTCTCCAAAAATAATGTGTCGGAATTTTTTCAATTTATGCACTAACCCAAAGCACTTTAATGCAGTAACTCGATAATTACGTTCACATTTTGTCAGTGTTATGGAGCGAATGCTATTGGTTTTTCTATCTTGCTCTCGTAGTAGGGCTGCTCAGAGCCCGTTTGTAGATGCATTATTTTATCTCGTAATATAAGCGCTCCTGTTCTTCTGTCCATTGAAACTTTTCTTTACTTGCTTTAAGCTTATTAATTGGCCTGCTGAGTTCCGCAAAACCTGGACAGAACCTCCTAAAATAGTTTAAGTACCCCATTCTTCTCTCGCATTGCTTCTTAGTTGTTGGGGGTGGGGGTGCTTTTACTGCTTCGAGATGATACTTAGAGATTTGTATTCCTAAAGCAACTGTGTTTAGTCCTAGAACTAATAGAGTTTTGAAGAAGAAATTACTTCTTTGCGCTTACAAGTAAAACTCATTCGTGTTATTTCTCTAGTAATTTCTCGATATGCTCCAGCTGCAAATTCATATCATTACTGACTATTGTCACATTATCAATAATGGCTATAATTACGTTGTCGTCTTCGATATCAAAGCTCTGAAGTACTTTGTACAATGTTTGTCATTGGATTGGTTGACAACTGCAAGGTAATTTTGACTATTACTTTAAGTCTCCTGCATTGAAATCCGTTTGAGAGATTCCATGTTTTGGGATGATCCTTATCTAATAAGTTTATTGCATTATTGTGATGAAATCGCAGACCGATGGATGACATAATTTTCGGATTGCATCTATACAAGTCTACTTTAAAAAGAAAGTCCCGGCAGGCCGGTTTATTATAAACATACATTTTAAAATAAATACGATACCAGGAGTACATATAGGCGCCTACTTTCTTTTGATTTCCAAGTCCAAAAATGTTTCGATGTAGTTTTACGGGATTCTTTAAGGAAATAACAAATTGCTCATCAACGATTCCACTGTTTGAGTTGACATAGTTGAAAAAGTCCGCAATAGTTCTTGCATAGAACCATGTATTGGATTTAAAGTAAATTTTGGTACGTTTTTACCGGAAAAAGGGAAAATTTTAAGGGTGGCCAGTTCAGTTGTGTTTTTGGGAAGAAGTTTTCTTCGCTATCTTCGTGATCCTGAGTTATGTGGGTAGTTACTGGTATCAATAGTGTGGACGGATACACTCCAAATTGAGCAAATTTATCCAGATTCCCTTTTTCGTTTTTGAGAATGATATGAAGAGATTGTACGTATTTGCAAGGGAAATTGTATTTTACGGTGACATTGGCTTTACCAGAAAATAGTGCATAACGAGACGCATTTAAAATTAAATCACTCTCTTTCAAGTGGAAAGATAGAAACAAAATACAAAATTTTTATTCGCAATGAAATAAGTAATTTCTGAAAATGATTTGAAACTGGAGTGTCGCATACACTTTCACTTTTGGTTTGCACTGTGATTTACACTATAAGTATTGGCAGTAGGAACTTCATTATAATTTTCAATAAAAACATAAAAGTGTTTCGCGTTAACTGAGCAAGCCTTTGTCACTGATTTTAATTTCTATATGCAGTATTTATTAACTTGAGATATGGGCAATATGACAAATTCGGATTTCTGTGATAACTAATAATTTTCGTTGCGTTACGAAATTAATATTTTACAGACCTTAAAAGCTTGTTGGATTTTATTTGGACAACACACTGGATGCTACTCAAATCCTCCGTACTCTGATTTTGTATGTCGAGACATCAATCAAGTTGCCACTACTTAAATATTCATAAAAATGGTCAGATTCTCCTGATTGAGGTGAAGATAGAATTGATCGTTATGGCAGCTTTCTAATTACTACTCACGTCATTGCCTTTACAGTGCAAGAAATGTCTAGAGGATGCCCATGAGCGCAAGTCTGCTTAAATCCCCTATTAGATCAACTGATAACTAGGCAAAATAAAATGGAGTTTTATTACAATTACTTCTTTTAATACATACATGACCATCGACATACCAAATTTGTAAAATTTGTATCACCTTTTGACATTTGGTGGCTAGAGAAAAGAATGTGTTGAGCATGGAATTTCGAGAAGCTTACAAGGGCTAATCGGTTTCATAAAATCTATAGACTCATTTTTCGACACGTGAAATGGACCAAGTGATTTTTTCTTTGAAATTGGAGGCTAAATCTCAAAATTGCAAAATTACGAAATTCAAGAAAATGTATTATACGATAAAGAAAGCGGGTAGTTGCAGATTACGAGGATTTCCCATAGCCTTTATCATTTATTTATTAACATATCTATAACTCTTTAAAGATGATAATTATAAGCTTAATATTTAGTTATTCGTATACTGTTTAAGCGACTATATTGGAATGAGGTTTATGTAATTCATCATCGAAGCTTTTTAAAAAATAGCATGCATTTAATCCTTCGACTTCCACTATCGATAATTCCTCTCCCATAGAATTTGATGACAAATGTAATAAAAAATTTGGCTCATCCGATTGGCTCAATTCGGTTGTTGGATTCGGAAATTCGGAACTTCCAACGGCACAATTTCTACTTCATCGTCAGTATTTCGACTTTCAACTGGAGTTAAATCGGTCTGTAGGTCTGCAGTTTCATGATTTTGGAAACCATTTATGTCTTCGTTTTTGACTTGGGTGGTACAAGTATCCGTTTCATGAGGGTGCCTGGTTTTGAGATCAGCATTCATATTTTGAGATTCTGTGTCGTCTTCAGGGACACAGGACACTGTGTTAACGTGTGATTTAAGTCCACTCACACGCTCCATCAGAAAACAGAGAAAACTGAGAAGTAACACGACTAGTTGCCAAACCATAATGCTGAGTATACTTTCTATTTCAATTTTGCCCCCGGGAACAGGTTTGTTCGGATTTGGGTCTTCAGGAGACAAATCTTTCGCATACCTCCATGCCAATTGTGACCACTCTTCCCACTTACTCGTGAGACCATTTTCAAAAAGTTTTTGGTATGTTTCCAATAGCCACACTCGGTTCATCGTGTACACTTCAGTGTAAAGTCCTGACGAGGTAAATATTTCTGGTAAAATGTAACACTCCGCATTCTTTTGGCCAAAGTCTTTAACTATAAAGGTTTTGAGGTACTGCGCTTCGTCCAGATGATAGTTGTCTATGATCAAGGCCAGTCTTTTTGTGGCAAGACTTGCCATCTGCGAATAACCGTAATACCTTTCTGAACGATAGACGCTATTGTTTAGGACATTCATTAAACCTCTCTCTCGAAAAATTCTGGAGAATTCACGATATGAATCTTCGGAATAATCATCTCGCAGAAATATTTTAAATCCTGCCATCAGCATTTCCCTTAAGGCGTCAGGTGTCTTCGGAATGGTGAGTAAACTTAAAATCTCGTTCCCGTAAAGAATACCAATGAACAATCCCACCAGTTGAAGCAGAACATGAAGTTTTCTCCTAGAGAAGTATTTGGAAGAAGCAAGTCCAAAAAACCACCCAAAAACGTCAATAAAGATGCGGGCGCTAGAAACTCTGAGTTTTGTTCTGGATTCAAAAAGCGTAACTCCAGCGACTATCGATAAGATCATTCCCCAAGCCTCCAAGCTGAACGGATTTGTCCAGGTTGAAAACTTGATCCAAATGTCACTAGTTTGTACTCCATTTTTATTAATCAGACAATACAAAAGCTTTGTGTTTATCGCTTTGGCAAAGGTTAACCCGCTTAATCTCCAATATTGAAGGTGATATGAGTGTTTGTAACGATTGTATTGCCTTGAGCTGATGATGTATTGGCCAGTGGGATTTGGAGTTGTGCTTTCAAATGTGCCTAAATAAAACATGCTCTTTAGATTAATGGAAATATTGTGATGAAAATGGAGGAGAATGGTTGAAAGGATTTCACTGTTGCATTTATAGAACAGCTTCCTAAAAATCCAGTACAAGCATGCAATTTTTTCGCGGGCATTAATCTGAAAATTAACCGGAGTCCGGGAGTTAACAAAAGCATTTACTTTCCTTTGACTTCCAAGACGAAACAAATTTCGATGAAATTTTATGGGATTCATTAAGGAATAGAGTAGTCGCTCATTAAAGTCTCCGTCGCTTAAGTTATCATGACAATAGTTGTTGCAAAGGACCGTGTACCTTACTCCGAATAAGTCTTGGTTCCTTTTGATTAGAAACAGAATAATTTTAATTGATGGCCAGTTTGTTTGCTTTTCAGAAAAATAGTTTTCTTCAATGACCAAATTTTTCAGAGTCGTTGCAATGAATATAGTGGACGGATGCATTCCAAATGTGACAAATTGGTCCACATTTCCTTCTTCGTTTTTTAGAATGCAATCTTGAGGTGGCTTGAATTTGTAAGGGAACTCGTATTTTATGGTGACGTTTACAGCATCGTCTAGGTGAACATAACGGGACGTATTCAAAATAAAATTGCATTTAGTTAAATCGAATGAAAGAAAAATAACATCATAATTGCTCGAACCAAGTGCGAAAATTAGATTTTTGAGGAGCTCTCTAAAACTGGAAGTGTTGCAGATACCTTCGCTTCTTGTTACCATAAAACTACAGACCAATATAAACGATTGTAGGTTCGTTGTGATGGCTTTTAGGGCAAACAAGATGAGTGAAAAACAAGAAGTGTTAACTTCAATAATGAATTGTGCTTAGCAGAATGTTAGGTTTTTAAATCACAGAAACCACAGACAGATTTTGAACCTAAAAAGTTGTGCTACAACTTGATCAATTGATGGTTGAATTCACTGAATATTTGAAAACTCCAAAGATACAGGCAAAATGTCAGGCAAGGCTTGTTTATAGTAAAATGCTCACTCGTCCACACTATATTGTATTTCACCTTTCTGGCTCTGGACTTGCTCTGAACATGTCGACCTTACACTATAATATGGAAAGTGATTATTTGTATTCTGACTCATTCGTTATAAAATTTATAATTATGGTTATTCACACGGATGACCGAAAAACGCCAGCTGTCTGTTTGTATGACATGAAGAGTCCAGCTTTACTATTAAAGCATACTACTACTCTGAAGTATATACGTCAAATTGACACATGATAGAAAAAACTTGAGCAATTTTTTGCACTTTTAAACATAGTGTTGGTGAGTGCTGTCAAAATCGAACTTAGCTGTAATAATAACAAGACTGCAGCAAACTCATTTGGGGGTGGTTTCTTAAGTCTAGGAATTAACGTCTGTTTCAGGGCCCACTCTAGACTTTCTGGAGCCTGGCTACATAAAGTTGTGAGCGCCATCAAAAAATGTGGTGCATATTTATCATTAGAAGATTCGTTTTGTTGTAACGCCAAAATATTTTGGAGCAATCGAAGCAGTCCCTATATTAGTGAAAAAGTGATGTTCATAAATGTACTTTTTGCAAACTGATTAGAAAACGCATTTTTTAATATAATAATTCATATTTCTGGAAAGTCGAAACTCAATATATTTCAAATCGGAGGGGGTCACAATGAAAAACACTTAATGTGCGAGTGCTAGCATCCACATTTTTCGACCAATAAACTTCAACAAAAGTTTAAAAGATGTAGAATCAAATTTTATAGATGGACTTTGAAGAGTTTTTAAATGCAGGTTTTTACGGGAGATATTTATTTTTTAAGAATATCAGTTTTTGGACAGCAGAAGACATGATTAGTTTCAGTACCAAGTAATTTATAAAAAAAAATCTTTCATAACACCTCTAGGAAATTTAATTCTCCATCTTTTGAGCTATTATTGGTGCTTAGTGGTGAAGAAACATGGACGTTAGCACTTTTGCGGTGAAATGTATTTCTTTAATTTGACTTACTCCTATTTGAAATACATTGTGTTTTGATTTCAAAATCAAACGAGGAAACAAGGATTCTTGCATTTTAAAACATGCTCTTTCTACTGAGCATGGAAAAATTACATCTCTTTTTAATGATTACAGATTAGAGCTGGGATACGTTTTAGGTTTATTATTTATTGAACAACAGTAAATAGGTGATTTCAGATATCAAGTTGATATTATCAACTTTTCTACCCATTTTCCGCAAAATATTTTGGCAAAATAAACAATAAACAGTTCAGTTAAGAGAAGGATCTCAGTTTTCACATTTTTGCATCTCTGATTTAGTGTTTTCTGCTGACGAGGGCGCCCCAAATGACTAAAAATGCCATCTGTCTGTTTTCATGACATGAAGAGTCTAGCTTCACTGTTAAAACGTATTACTACTCTCAAGCATATACGTTTAATTGCACATGATAGAAAAGCTATAAGAAAACTTGAGCATTTTTAGGACTTCTCAATGAAGTGTTTGTGAGTGCTGTCAAAATCGAACTCAGCTGTAGAAGTCTAGAATCAATTTTACGCTATTAAAATATATGTACTTCTCCAAAAATTATTTGAAAATATTATTCTGATAAAAGCAACGTAAAAATTTGCGGCTTTGAAGCAGCTATTCAAAGGGCTGCATCTCCAATGGCACGCATTAAACTACTTATTGATGAAGAAACCTTCAAACTCCAACATGCATTGAATTCGTTTCTAGTAATATACAATTACTAAGCAGAGATGGCTATTTCTTAGGGTTTTACAGTCGGTCCCAG
>JAQIXX010005582.1:0-13729 GCA_034700605.1 Willowsia nigromaculata | reverse complement strand
ACTGAATATAAACAAGCCTTTTTTGTTGTTATGCAAAAGTGCCCTGGGGAGGACACCTTTAGTTGCTTTAGGGTTAAGAATGAAGTCTTAAAAGCTCACTACTGTCTAATTTAACTAATTTCCCATTATCTGTTAGCAACAAAACCACAATTATGATTGTTACGTTGTCACTTTTATTTCCAAGCTAGTTAACATATTTGGAGAGAAAGTTAGAGTCCCACTTTCATATATAAGAAATAAATATTAACTTCATCTAAATAATCATTTACCGTTTGATATAAAATTTTATTGATTCTTTTATTGCTCAATTCATTAGACATGTGCATGAACTGAAGTAATTGTTCTGAAGTACAAGTTCGGACGTGGAAATTCTTCCAAATGTGTCTGATACGCAAATGTTTTTCACGATTATTAACCTCAAAATCCATGATTTTTTCTTCGTAATTGCTGATGAGCAGAAAACCGAAATTTCCGAAAAAATCCCTGATTTTTTCTTCGACATTACTTCGTATCCGAGTACCGCAAGAATTTCCACGTCCGAACAAGTTCATATTACGTGAGTGAAGACACTTGAAAGCTTTCGCTGAAAGCTATCTGTAACACAATTATCATATTTATCATGGAAGTGCGTATTTCAATCAGTGAAATAATGTTTTACAATCAAGGAACAATGCGAACATTCTAGCCAAAACTATTATTGTAGCATATGTACATCAAAACGAAATGCAACACAAAAATCAGAGAACATATTGCTTACCTTGTTTCGATTATATTCTGTGCGTACTTGCCTACAAATTAATTCCTTACTGCTACAGTTATTCAAATGGCGATTAATGTTTTCTGAAGTTAGATAATTTGCCGTGTTTTCCGAATAATACGAACTCTACAGAGCATATCAAAAAATGATTCAAAATATGATATCCAGGTGTACTGAACAGAAGCTCATTTATCTACTCATTTGAAGGAACGATTCTAAATTCTGGACATTTTCATCAAGAGTGCCAACGCACACAAAACCCCGGATGAGTTGATGCTATGATTTGGATCGCATGTTTATTGAGCCTTTTCATCTCGATTCTTGCAACCAACTATGATTTTGGCGAACCTATACAAAACAGTATACCTAATTTGTGTTCTTCAGGTAAACATAGCATACTACTCTGATCTTGAGATTCCTCAGAAGAAGCAACTCCTAGCATGCATGCTAATAAATGGGGCCCAACCTCCAGAGGACTTTATCGTCAAGTTCTTCCCCGAGAGGTAGAGATAATGAGTCGAGTATACTTTTCATGCAATACTGTGAAAATTGGGATCTCCTTGACTTCATAAGAAACAACGGAATAGTGGATGAAACTCAAGCAAGACAATGGTTTTCACAGTTAATCAGAGGCATCAGATGAACAACATGATTACCTTAAATGCGAAAATGTTCTCCTGACGGCTGCGTATAATGTTAAATCTCAGATTTTGGGTAAGCATCAGCCATATAACGCCAAGGCTTAATCGACGTCCAATCGATGTGCTAATAACTTATTGATCTGATATTGCGTTTTACGTGGACTTAAAATTCTGGGTTTTGGATTTGCCAATATTATCATCCCGACAAAGTGGCAAAGTCAGAGACATTCTGTGGTAGTTGCAGCACCGGAAATAATTCAAGGTAGCAAATATGATCCCAGACTGCCTGACTTGTGGTCACTGGGCATCATTTGGCACATGAACAAAGGAATACCTTCCTACAATGCTAGTCTTAAGAAACTGTACGAAGCACAAATTACATGTGTCTGGAAGTTTTGATCAAAACTCGTCATAACGGCACCTGAATCTATACCGGCAGGGTGTCGTATTCCCCTTTAGTATTTACGGTATGTATTAAAGCATCTCTTTATAACGGCATAACCGCTATAAGCAACAAATTTATTTTCACCTTAGAGAGCCGGTATAAAGGGATTCAACTGTATTGTCGGATATTTGTAGAGCAAATGTTTTAGATATTTTTATGCTTAATTTGACATCGAGTAGCATTGACAATTTCGCAGTAATTACAAATAATTCAAAGTGCAAGCCTCATAGCACACCATGGTAAAAGATTGGTACCAAAACCTTTAACCATCAATTAACTATCCTCATCATAAACTATGCTACAATTAAATAATAACCTGAGATTAATTATTTAGGTGCATTTGGTATGCAACAAACTCCTCAGGCTAACATGGAACAAATAAAAAGCCTGAGTAAAATTAGGTCACCTCAAAGTAGCCCTTCTCCTCTTGTTTCTCTGGTTGTAAATTTAAAGATATATTACAAAATGACAAACTATTTACTCACGCAAAATTAAACTTACTTGAATTTTCAGATAACATTTATGTGTGGTGGCTAAGCAAGCTTAATATAGCGCCATTATGCCTATCTCCATTCATGACATGACTATTTGCAAATGCATTAAATATGAAAAGAATCGAATTTCTGTGCGAAAGATTTCCGTGTATTTGATTCGACTAAATTGAACATTACTAGTGTTACGACGCCAATAAGCATGTGCAAGATTGCCGTGACCTTATTTTGAGAGAACTGAATTTTGAGCACCCTCTTTATCATGTCATTTGCAATACCATATAGGTGGATAATGGTGCTGGACATATTTTGTTTTATGGAAGTTTTCTGCATAGGTGCATTTGAATTGAATAATATGAATAAAGCTATTATTCCAGGTTTGAAGGAGTTACGAGCATTTATCGTACACGTATCATATTGATCCATATCCCACTAGTTACAACCACTAACAATGGGGATGAGAACGGTGATTGTAAAGCTGTCTCTTTTGCCAACAGATAATTAATAAAAATACAGAAGACATTTAAAGGCGTGTTTGGAGTCCTTCCACTATCTACTCATCTCTTTCCATACATTTACAATCATGTAGCATAATTTTCTACGTTGTTCTAAGTTTTATCCTCCTCCCACATCCTACGCTATTGTTAGACTTTGTGCTACTGTATAAGGCATATCCAACAAACTAATCATTTCCCTTCGTACAATCACTTCATCAAAGCTAGTAGGCAACTAATACGTCAAGAAACAAGAATCGATACAATAAACATTTCACAGAAACATTTTTAAAACATGAAGCTGGAAAACGCGATTCCTTCAATAACAATTACACTAATATCCGAAGAGCAAGTAATCTCAAGTTACCCCCTGGATGAGGAACTAGTAAATAAGCAATTACATTTTTCCAGTTGTTCGAAAACTACTACGTAGCTCGTCTGTGTCATAAGTAACTTGACTCGACAAAAGTATATTGACTTATGCACCACCTCGTTTCGTTTGGGTAATAACGCTGACTTAAGTGACCTTGCTTCATCTCCTCCAATATGCCTTATTGAGCACTCAAATAACTCATTAGAACATACCTGTCCCCTACAAAATCTTTGTAGTTCTGCTCTCATGCAACCGTAAAAAATACAAATATTTTTCCCCTTTCATAGATTAACTTCTATACAGTTTTCAACTGAAAGCATTACGCAGATTATGGCATGTTCATTTCTACTAAAGAACTTGCTCCCTCTGAATCTATGACGGGGGAATACTTTCATTATTTGATCCACTACTTTTTCCTTACAACCCGCAGAAAATTAAAAAGTAGAAAAATGAGCCTGACCATCATTATTGAAACGTAAAGACCAGCTGAAATGGGGATGAAAATTTTTGAGGTAGCTGGTGGAAAGAAAACAAAACTGGAGAGATACATAGGACAACTTGGTAAACAAGGAGGAAGGTGAAGTTTGGCAATGGCCTTAAAACAGTTGGAACTCAACAAGCAATACGTATGCCCCAAAATAATCAAGAGCTGGATTCTTGGGTACGCACTCTGTCACAGATAAGCCGAAGACAAATATATGCTCTGATTTTCTCCTTCGTCACTTCCTACGTACCACTCAGAATTCAATCAAAGCATATCAGATGAATAGTTTTTTATCTTGCAATTACCATCTCGTGTTCTCAATCAACAAGCAAAAAATGATTATACTACTACATGACCTTCTTCTTTCAAACAAAACAATCCTCTTAAAACTTGACAATGTTCAGCCTTTGACATGAACATGAAAGTTGGTTGGGTGGTATACACACGAGTGAGATCAAGCTGGTTTTAGTCGTAAGAGATTAGACAATATGGTTCCACAATTTGTATTAAAATACTTCATCATTATAGCATGTTGCTCTTCCATATTTTGCACAAAAAGCGCTTTCATCGTGGAATGTGGTGCCTTTTGCATTTGCACGTTATATGGTTAGAAATACTATTTCATGAGCAATTAATTAGACCAAAATGACCTTTCGTTCCACTTTATGCTTGTCTTGATTTCTCCCGGGTGCGTACAGTGAATGTCAACAAAGCAATAGGGGTTTCTGACCATTACACACGAGCAGATATGCGCTCATGCATTAGTATTTCAGCAGAGTCAGCTTTCCTAACTTTCTCTATACCACCTGTCAGTTATAATGATAATTACGGTTTCAAGTGTGATTTGGTGGTTACTTCCTTATAGTTGTCCATTTCCTTATGATACTGCATGATTATGTGTGCAGAGCAACAAATCACATTTTCGTAATGCCTTATCATAATCGTAAATGAACCCTTAAGGCATTGTGATGATTTGAGTAATCAATGAATTATGCAGATTATTTAAAACATGTAATTTCCTGTCTGTGTGTAAGAAATTCTGACAACGAAAACTTAGAGTGAAGTAAAGTTTTCATATTCGTTGTTCAAGAACACTCTTCTCGATTTTTTGGTTGACTTTGATACGATATGAGGTTATGGTTATTCCGTGATACAAACTATTCCTCTCAATTACTCAGTTCTTGCTGTGGGATGCGTAAAAAATAAATAAATTTGCTTACTCATAAAAAAACTACGAAAAAAATGAGATAGCAAAGGAATGTAAAATGTCCAAGCGTGTACATGATCGCTAGGCAGTGAAAATCACATTTTTACTCAACACTAAACAGGAAATGAATCATCATGTATCACTTCCACATTATACTCAATACCACAATGCTACAAACAAATTAGGAAAAAAGTGCTGCGCTGTTGGTTTTTACGGTTAACTTATTTGCTGTAAGTCATAGGTCGCTATTTAAAGAATATTATACAGGATGTGAAGCTTCAAGTATTGAAAAAAAACCAAATGATACATAAACTGTTTTCAGTCTTCTTGTCATGTTTCCTTTTTTCTTCTCTGGGTCTTGCTGAGCGCTTAAAAGTGAAAGCAAAATGGAAAGTCCTCTGAGAGAAGCATGATATTGTTCCTACCACCACATTACGAAAGAAAAAGTTGTGTCCGTTCTGCTATTTGTATGTGCTTCACTATGCATGTTCTTCGCAGCAACATCATTATATGGGTGGATCAATCGAAGAACTCTAGATTATGTGAAGCTTACTGCTAACGACTGACAACATAAAGGTGCACTTAGGTTGTATTTCCGGAGGAAGAAAGCGGCAGCTGAAGTAAGCTGTGGAATAATGCTAACATTTACAATATCACTTTCTTCATTCTATGCAACCGACTAAAACAAAATTACCTTGTCATTCCTTTCCGATTCCAAAGAGCCCCACAACAAAACATTAAATGAGGCGGAGTACTTTCACACAATATAGCGGACTCAACGAATCACCTGAAAATACTGAAGAGGTTTTGTCAAATGATAACCGAATTATAAAGTTTAAATTAATGAAAAAAATGGACTCTATGAAAATTTAAATTAGTGACTATACGCTTGAAAATAGTGTAGGAGCACAGAACAAAATGATGAACCGGTATAAGTAAAGCATCTCATTTACTCAATATTTTATCAGCCATACACAGGCTTCTAACATTTATAAAGGAGATGAATGATAGTGAAGAACATTAGGCTAGAAAACTATGCAAATGGTAAGGAGGCATTCAACAACCAACAGATTCACACGAGATGATGAGGTGAGGGCATTAAGTTGTGAAACAATAATAATACATTATGATTTTCAACCTCCTATTCATCCACCCTCTTGAAGTCTTGATTCTTTATTCAGATGCAACCAATACTGACGGTCCTTCTTCGACAATTGAAAAGACAGTCAAATTAGCATTTAATATTAGATTAAGTTTTAATAAAATTTCCTGAAATGCATTAATACTAACAGTATTATGGTGTTATTTTGAACCATAAAAAATCCTGTACATAAACATATTCCCTCTTTGAAATATTGGTATGCGTAAGTCAGCGTAATGGTCCACTTCATGTTAATTACCTAGATTCATGCATATTTGTTAACGGGAAGGTAGGCTTTAATGGCTATATTTGACAGTATCATGAGGCACAATTGTATGGCGAGGGGCATATAAATATAAGCATATATATGAATGCCGGTGCGGCTACACTAGCATTTACTCATTGTAATTATCCGTTTATCCAGGATATGCCTCCAAGTCTTTTCCTCTTTAGTTAGGAATGTAGGAAAGTTGTTTGGAATTCCAAACATACATTTACAATAGTTCTTTAAACTTAGAAGGAAGTTCCTTTCATTAAAATTGCCAACACCATTAGTACATACACACACATAAATCATAATATGAACAGAACATAAAGACTTTATTTGAACTGAAATCGAATCTTAGACCATTTGCTAACATTCTTTCAATTTTTGTGAATTGGCTTAATGCGGTCACCATTGACAAGCAAATACATAGATGCATCAATGCTAAAGTTGCAAACGTTTATCAAGTAATAACAAATATTTGTCAAGAGTTTTGTGATAAACAATTTCTGACTCATTCTTATCATTACGCATAAATGCCTTGGATATCTTCAGCACAAAATGTCAACAACATTTACTAACTGATTATGTCTACATATCAATAAAGCTGAAAATTGGTGTTTTGAGAATTGCTCAAATTTTTGGTGCTTTTTCATGTTTCCTTTTTTTACGTACGAAATGAGAACTGTTATTAAATGAGAACGAATTGTTAAATACGTAACAGGCTCTCGGTGTGAAATCGTAGATTTAAAGCATATGCATTTGGATATTTGTTACTGGAAATAGCGACTTACAAAGTACATGCACACGGTCAGTCGGTAGAACCCACATAAAATGAAGTTATGTTTTCGTTTCGAAAAGTAATGTAAGTAAGTAAGTAATGAAAAGTATGATTTGCAAAGGCCTTTTAAAAAATAACAGCTAATTAATATTCATGTAGTTTTTGTATATAATGAAACTATAGTTTAAAGTTAAGTAACAGTACCAGTAAATTACGGTTTAAGCGTAACATGTTGCAATCATGACACTGGTTAGCATTGCAGTAAAAAGCTGCCCTTTCTATGAATTTTTTTGCTTACATACTGTCTTATGTATTGGTTTACTATTTCCTTTGTATTGCTATGAGAACCACTACAGGCAGATTTGCTTAGTATTTTGGACGTCTTAAATGGTTACATATTAAAAATGGCAGAAGGAAAAATTGCAATTCCGCAAAGCATATTATTATTTTGCAACTACCTTCAGCATATGACATCATATACAGCATTCTTTATGTACTTTACAATGATTGGACCAATACAAATATTAAATTTTTATTAACGTCAGTATAGTATTTATTAACGTTATGGCAACTATCGCAAAAACCTAATCGCGACATACAAGGTTCAAAAAAGTCGTAGAAAAAAACATTCTTAAATTGCGAGTTTTAAAAGTGAAAATATCCTTTAATCTGTCATGAGCTTTATTGTTTGTAAATAAGCTATTGTACACAAATATTTTATATCCAAATTAATTGTAATAACCAATACTAAATATTTGCTTTCATGCCGTGTTTTTGTTTGTTAAGACTTCACATAACACAAAATAAAAAGTAATAAAATGTTTTCTAATGCAAATAATGGAACAGAAGCTCTTTTCTGATTATAAGCCAACTTCTTGTCATGCCATGGAAGCTTATTCTTTTTGAAACATTAAAAATGGATAAAAGGCAAACTTCCTCCCCATTACATCAACACATTAACACATCAAAAAAGTTTTGGTGAGGCCGAAGCAATTGCAACAAAATATGTAACAACATGGTAATATTAATTTTTAACATGCTACCGGAAGTAAAATCAGTACATATTGATGAAAAACGATCATATTAATAATGCTGCGAACTCTCGTCATATTAAATGATGAAGGCTACTTCTCAATCCAAAGTTAATGCTGTCCACAATATCAAAAACCTCAGGGTTTTCCAGGAGGACGGGGTAAAGTCACACTTTTCGTTCCAGTACTGTATTCGTAAGCTAGCATATGCCTCTTTTGAATTAAGCTCTTGATCAATTTATAATTGTTCACCAAACCACATGTTGCTCATATTTCCATTGCAGTAACAACTCACCTCTATATAAACAGAAATCAACAATACAAACTATTATTGTAATTTTTGCCTTGGATTTCTACAAAAAATACTCTTATTTTAAAAATTCCTACGTTTTTCGCTTAATTATTATGTTATCAGAGTACATGATGATATTTCAACCAATAAATAGGCACAATCATCGTAATAAAAAAAGTAAGGTAATTTTACGAGAAATCATGCAAAATTCAGATCATTTTTATTTTCATAAATTGTTCGAGTTACAAGAATTGATAGAAGAAGAAATCAGGCATTTTTGCCGTACTACCCAAAATTACATGTACTCTATGGGAAACTCGATTCCCAGAATAAGCAGTAGTAAATGGTACACGCGATTCCCATAAATACCTGCCAAGTATATAGTCCATAAGCGACATGTGTTTTTGGGAAAGGCATTCATGTATCTTCCAAGGATTAAATGGGACCGGCAGCTCTGAAGATCCTTCGCTGACCAAAAATACATGCAGGAGATTATATATACGTTTTCCAAAATAACATTACTTTTATGAGGGCATTCGCGACGGCAATTTTTGGGAAGCAGAATCACCATTCGCAGAGTGTATTTATGGGAACTTCATCTACCATTTACTCCATGCAATTTTGGGAAGCACTTTTAGCGTGAGACATTTACCCGATAAAGACGCTATAAAGCAATAGTGCAAACGTTCCTTCTTCTGCACACAACGTCTTTGGCAGTTGCACTACATTCTCCATCTCGTCGTACTCCATTTTTTTGCTATCATTTTTGGTAATGTGCGCAAAACGTAGTGGTTAGGGCGTCACATTCGAGGAAGGGTCTGAAAGGAGCTACAGTGGTCAATCTTCTAAAAGTTCCGCGCGTTTCGAATTCACTGGTAACAAAACTTATATTTACCACTACCATTTAATTGTTGTGAATATTATGAAATGACGGTGTAATTCTGACAAGAAATGAATGGACTTGTTTAGACTGCGGCACGTTTAATGAGAAAGCTGGTGCCGAGAAAGTTGGATCCTTATGGCACGTCTGGAAGGAGAAGGATCTACCAAAGTTAATGGCAGCAATTCAAGAAATAAAGATTGAACAGCAGCAAATACACGATTTTGATTATATTGACGATGACAGAAGAAAAACACAAAATTCAACCAAGAGAGTTAGTTCAAGTTGATGGTGATGCAGATTTTCTTCCATCAGGATATGCTAGCCAATCAAAGGACTTGAAAACTGGGAGTAGAGTTAAGGTAACCTTTACATCTCCAGAGACGCCGAAAACTTCTCTGAAATTCTCCCATCCACATTACAGTATTGTACCATGCAGTCAAAGACTGCGTTTATGTTCTGTTACCATTATTAAGACCTATTTCAACTATGTGAATCACACAATCAATTAAACTTGTTTATTGTAAAAGTAAGTACTTTCTCTGTATCCAGAAATAATTGATAATGTTTCTAATTGCATAGTTTTCTGGTTTAGAAGTATTAAATTTGTATATGACACAATGCACGACTTTATATTGTTCAGAATAAAATGCCTCATAAAGTTAGTACAAAGTTAGTCTTTGCTTACTTATTACGCAACATATACGATGACAACGTTAGTACACTAGAGGAAATTCATTTATGCTCAAATCTTTGCTTAAACATGGTTCTGCTTTTTATCTATTACATATGAACAAACTTTGAACAGACAAAGGTTACTCCTAGTTTTAAGATGACTCCAAGGTTTTATGCACTTAATTATCATTAACTGCATCCTGTGTACTAAATCAAGTGTATTTTATGCTTAATGTAGAAAAATTAAACCAACATCTCCTTTACAGCCGGCTACCTTAAATGCATAAACGAGAATTATGTCATATTCTGAGATCGGATGAAGGCATACAAATATAAACAAGAATAAGCATATAAAACTTAAACTCGCTGCTATGGAAAGTTAAGGAAATATTTAATTTAGCAAAGAAAACCATGAAAAATGCGATATGATACCAAGCTGTTCGAAATCATACTGATTGCCGAACTATCAGCAAAGCAATAGTTAACATATTGTATGCACTTACATAAATATAATTAGCAACAAATGTAACAACTCAACTTCGTAGAATGCTCTCACGTTGAAAAAAAAAAACATAATTTCTCTTTTGTACATGACTAAATTTATTTCACTTATTTCTTTAAGAACAATAGCAAAACAACAAATTTTGTTCGCTCAATTACAATTCAATTGAACGGTTTTCTCCATAGAAAGTCTTTAAGGTCAGACGACATGGGTGACAATCCCATCATTTTCTTCAAACTCCTTCAGCCATTGTATGGATATTGTTGCAATCAAGCCGGTCAATATGAAGTGTATCTCTAGAGCAATTAACGAAGAAATTATAATTTTATGTCTGCCCGAGTAACAAAAAAACAAATCTCTTTCCTTAACTTGTATTTAATTAAAAAACAAAAGTAGTTTTTAGACAACTGGAACTTACAACTACTATTCGTTATATTGATAAAACCCATCCTTTTTTTCCCAATGCCAACTGCATCCGCCGGATAGCTCAAGCCTTATACTGAACCACGCTTTCAAACAATGAAGATAATTGTATAGTTCTTTAACAAATTTTCTACCGATTCCGAGACAGCGTTAAATTTGCAATCGGGCAGAATCATAAATCAGAGATAGATCTCCGTCCAAGATCCGCCCCTAAAAATAAATTCATGGAATTATTTAAACGTTAGCATATATCTAGAGTTTCACACTCAACTACAGAAGGTAACACAGATTTAATTATAAACGTACGGCTCTCTTTTTGGGTGGTGGAACGCATGTACTCAGACTCCATTTGCCAGACTTGTGATCCTTAATCTCATGTTGTTTGTCATACGGCTTCCACAGTACTCCTTCCATGTCACGATAATCTTGGTAAAAGCCTTTCAAATGAATCTGGAAATAAGCATATAAAATTTTCACAATATACATACTAAAATTACTACGACAAAACTAACTACCTTTCCGTTGTAAAGATACCTGAGCAATCAATCGTCCAGCAGATTCAACTGTGTTGGCTCATTTCTGAGTGTTATGGAAAAAACATGAATGTCTGCTTACATGTGGAAAACAAACCTTCTTGCTAGTATGGTCCTAAGTCAATTGAGAAAACAAATTAGGCAGCAATGATCATTACAAAACTTACCCATGGCATCGTTATTAAGACCCCAGGACACAGAATGAGGCTAAATGATAATACCGCAGCTTGCATAAACTATCATGTCTTCTGCTTTGTAAACGTTACTGTCCATCATGAGAGGATCCAGTCGTATTGCTACAGATCGAAAACGGTTTCCCTGATTTTATTGTTGCATAAATGGATAACAAAGAGAAAAAACAGCATTTCAAAAATTTCTGTGCATGTACCTAGTCTGGTTTTTACCTCCTATTACAAATTGAACTCTTTTCAACTGGTTTGATTAAACAAAGCAAGAGGATAACGAAATGATTGTTCAGAATGGTGAATCCAACCATTGAACAAGTGAAACACAAACGACTCTTCCAACTATCATTACATCAGATAGTAACTAATAATGCGTAGGGGTAAATTCTTCATAGAAAAGGTTAAGACTAGTCCAGCTCTTCATGCAACCAATGCAAACACAAAGAACTCGTGTTCTTATGTGTCTCGTAAGACTTTCAGATAAGAAAATAACAAGCAGAAAACTTGCACTTCTCTTTGTCTATGGATTTGTAGAACGAATACATTTCAGAACATTTATTCAAATGCTTACAAAAAGATTTCAGTGAACGATTCAATGTTGAAATTGGGGAACTTTATAATACCAAAAGAAAAGTCAATGCCCATTTTTGCACGATTCATCTGTACATTCAGTTGATTTAGTTACTCTTTACATACAAATATCAGTACAATTTTCCGATTTCGAATAATTGCTTGTGACATGACTCACCATACATAAAACATAGCAACTACACTTTTACCCAACATAATAATATAGCATCATGATTACAATGTGCACACAATTTATACACGAACAAAATCTAAACGAATACATATCCTATTTTTCAAATTATCATTTGTAAGCAACAATTGCAAGCGTCAGAAAGCATAAGAATTACATTTGTGTCACTGTTCTAATGAAATGTTCATCAAGTAGAATAAATTGAATCGAAGAACCAACACGTTCAAAAATAAAACACATGTAAGACTTAATTTAAATCCCCATTGACAAACCAGCATTCTCTCTTGATAAATTCGCTTTTGTTTTCTGTGATTGTAATCTAAACCATATAAATTTGAAGGACAAAGTCAGTTGACTGAATTTTTTGTTTTGTACTATGCATGTTTTAGAAACTGTACTAACGCCACAAGATTTTTTACAATAATAATAAGTAAGCTGTCCTATTTAATTGCATTGAAAGTACAAATAACATAGAAAAACCAACTCCTTTACTACTCATGTACTTGAGATATGTACAAAAGATATAGGTAAATGTGGGAAACTGGTCATAAAGCTATCATTATTTAAATTCCTCAAAATTAGAGGAGTAACTTGACACTGTGGATGGTTTCCATGGACTGCGACTGTATCAAATACCACATTTTTCACTCATCTGCGAGTACAACAGCACATGGATGTACGTCTGGTCATTTTTACATAAACCCTTCCTCCTTTCAATCACTTGCTTCAGGTCTATCATTGCAGATGATGACGCCAACACGACGTGACCAGGTGTCGGTGTCGTAATGAGACCGTTTGGAGGTGCTCCACCATTTGGTTATTTGCCATTTTTGCCTTAAAAATAAAAACATCATGTCACCCGTATAATATGCATAATACACATATTTAAAAGTAAGCTTACGGCTGTGTTTTGGGTAGTGGAACGCCAAGGACTTCAATAAAAAAGACATAGGTGGGCAAAGCGGCAGTGGAAGTCTGTATTTGAGGTATGTTTTATTAGATTTCTCACATGGCTTCCGTAGGTACTTCTGAGGACCACTGTTTCCTCTTCCCCATGATCCTTCGAACCTGTACAAAGAATATGATACATTCACATTTTATTCTAGTCCCTTGTTCATCTGCAGACGTAGATCTTTGCAGTTTCATCTGCGTAATTGTCAGAATTTATAATAACCTACAACGGTTACATTGTGACATTCCAGACGGAAATGGGTAGCTCAATTCTTCCAAAGTTTCCTGGACAAAACATGAATGTCTGCTGACAGGTGGAACACAAGCTTCCATCGTCATATAGTCCTAAACCAATGTAGAAAATAAATAGACAGCAATTAGGAAACGTGCTGCTTGTGTAGACTCGTCTGAAATCATT
>JAQIXX010005581.1:0-13729 GCA_034700605.1 Willowsia nigromaculata | reverse complement strand
TTGTACAACGGTGACAACAAGACGACGCGACAGCTGTGTCAACAAAGGGACGACATGAGTTGAATGCAAGGAAAAAAATGTTTTACGGGGCATCATGCGAAACAAATGGAACCAACTATACAGAAGGCGGGAGTAAGGATATTTAAATCTATTAGTACCTGTAACTGCACCCTAAGAAACTATGTATGTGCCAAAGCCGAAAGCATCATGTGCCCAACAGGTACATTGTGCCAAAAATGTCTTCGTCAAAAAGGCGACATTTGGGAGAGCAAAAAACATATTTTTCAATATTTAGTGCATTTTCTAATCTAAGGAATAACATATATTTTGGCAAGCGGAGTTCTAGAGTGGTGGTCTAGATATATTACTAACACATCATATTTTGATGTCGTTATTGAAAATACAGCTTTACACAGATCCGCAACGAGTGAAAACGTTTTGTACTATGGTGGATGAGAAATTGTGGTCATGTCACTTTTTGAGTGCATCAGATTTTGTTCAACCTGTAAAAACACATTGGAGAAGCTATTTCGATCACAATATTCTTATGGATTGAAATAGTACGAAATATTGTTGTAACTAAAACTAGAGTAGTAATGCTCAATCCTGGGTAGCTTTTGCACTCGAAAAGAAAAACGTTAATATTGTCGGTACTTCAGAGCCGCTATTAAAATACATAATTTTTTACACTGCGCTGAGTCTTATATGTAACCAAATTCAATTTAAATCTGACATTAGAAAAACATGAAAAAGGACTCACGTACTCTAAGAACCACATCTGTATTTTCAATAGATAAAAGTAGTTCTGTTCCATTCATACAAAACGTCGTTTTCCTCTCCCAACAAATAATCCTTTTGATTCCATCTTATGGTTAACATGGAATGAAAAGAAAGCGGAGAGAAAGCAAAAGACATACACACGCAATTCAAGTATCGTCTTCATGCAACTGATGTGGGTCTAGGGGAAACATCTAGTACGACATGCATAAATCAATAGAACCAAAAAATATTTGTGGAATTTACAGAACGTGAGATGTTGTAAGCCTAAAATAATTTGTGAAAATTGTGTTATGTGCCTGCTTTAAAAACATTTAGTCAGGACGGAATGAATTTTAAAATCAAATTTTCATCCGAAGCTGAGGCAATATAAGTTCAATTTATTCTGAAAGATCATCTATCAATTTTGCTGTTCAAACGTGAAGGCTAAAATGATGGTTTTTCTAAAGTTACAACTCTGCTTTGCATAATACCATGTAAAAAAGTGTTTATTATATATGACGTAACATTAAAATATCATTAGCATGAAACCGTACTTTTCCATAAAGGTGTATCTAGCATGGATATGATGAATTCTACATGTAGAATGTCTAGAGCAAAATTCCCCGTTGATAAATATTGCTTTTAAACCTCATTACGTATTACATTCCAGGAAGTGGTTTTGAAGGCAATGGTAATGCAAAAGACTTAATAACATTTTACCACAATTCTCTTGAAAATGGACAAGTAGTCAGTTATGAAGGTATTAAATTAATAAAATATGAAAGTGAACCACAAGCATAGAAAACGTCCGAATTTCTGAGTACATATTTAGATAACGCTTCCATAGCATAATGTTTACAATTTTCTTATACTCGTGGAGTAATAACCAATTACGCTATTCGCGGTTCTGGCAAAATTGGCTCTCAGCAGGTTTTTTAATGGAAATAATTTATCACAAGATATAACCCTATTTCAATTCAGAACCATGTCAAGCAAACGCACAGCCTGTGTTAACTTCTGTATTTCTCGTTTCTTGACGGTGTCGCTCTTAATTTTGCCAGGTTTGTAGATTTGATCAATTAAGTCAGATATAAGTAAACTTTCCTACTTATCCATCCTTTCTGTTCAAGATACTTTACATTCGTCATATTTGAATTAAGCCTTAACCCAAACGAAAGCCTATCAAATATCGGGCATGATTCAGTGCTTAAACTTTTATTCTAAGCGCGAGCCTTCAGCACTAATGATAATCCAATACACAAAATGCATATTCTTTACTAGCATTAAAATATTCTCTCAGAATATATGTACACTGAAGTTAACGTACTGAAGTTTTGGAAGCTGACGACAGGGCATCTAAACTACTTTTTCAACATTTTTATTCGTAAATACACGTCGTTTATTTAAAACTTTCCGAGACTGTACAGTATTTTGAAATCCGATAGAGCTCATATATACGGATGTATAATTTGATACAAATTCTGAATTGGTTGTATAACTTCCAGCAAATGGAACTTTTGCTTTAGTAATTTCTAACATGGAAACTAGATGACTAGAAACTAGTAAGATGATTTTACTTCTGTGTAAGAGGATACTTTAATTTGATAATTTGATATCTTGTTTGTTTGGTTCAATGTGAATGCACTCAAAAGATTGATTCTCTAAGTTTTTGTGTTTTGCTTTAGATTTTTTGTTTGTTTTCGCCTTTTCTCTGATATTTTTAAAAAGGTAGATTTTCCAGTAATATCTTCATGTCTATTCCATGTATTTCAGGTCAACGACCTATTTTGAATAAACAAACAAGAAATTCGAGCGTGGGAATAATTCAGAAATATTTTTTATTGATAATATTTCGATTTGAAAAGACTTTTGTAATTGCATTTCGAAAGTATATCATTTTATCAAATTTTCAGTCAGTTTACAAAAGTGGGAAACACCAGAGAAGTATTGGTGGTGAAAAGTTGCAGATCGTATCAATCAGTACTTACACTCTCAAATATTATTTTACATCTATAAACCAATACCAAGAAACGTAAAAAAATAAGTTCTCATATTATAATCGCATTCCAAATCTAGTGAAATTTGAAGACAAGTATTTGAACAGCATGCCTAATTCCCACTACTACCGCAATGTTTTGACCTACATTTGGGATCAGGAAAAATCTCGTAATCCGTAGTTTGTGTCTTTTCTGTAGTTGGACATTGAGAAGGACTCACTCACGATGGTTTCATTGCAAAATACAGCTTGCCACATCAAGTAGAAGATTTGCGTAATAACATTTGTATCCAAAACACAATAGTAAGGCGCATGTAAAAAGGAATCTACTTTATTCCACAAAAACTTAGTGAAGAAAGTAATTTTACTTGTTTTATCATCCTGAGAAATCCCCGGGAATCTATAATTCACTAGCTCAAGACATCCTGTCTGCAACTTTTCGTTGGCTTTACATGAGACTGATTATATAATGGGTGTTTTTATTTCTTTGTTCTTTTTCAACATCCAGTATGCACAAAAGCTGTCAACTACGTTAACACATCGTAGAATCAGTTTCGTAATCAACGTGCTGGCAAACACGAAGCTCTTTGAAACTCCTAATACACAGTAATAATTTGTTCAAGCCACAGGCTCTGAATTTGATGTGATTTCATCCTGGCACGTCCTCAATCCAAACGTGTGTCGTAAAGAGCAACATTTTCCAAAGTTCTATTAGAAATATAAATATGTTCATATAAACTTGTTGCGTACTGCTTTTAGATCGGGTTTGTAATTTTCTTCTTGAGTTCGTAACTTGTTTTCACACCCTCTGAGTATTATCTTCACATAATGACATGCTTAAGTAATTTTGACGCCATGATAATTGCAATTGCAACAGCATAAATTAATTTCAATTGATTTGTGCACTCAAAGCTGACGAGTTTGGGGAGAATTTGCATTTAAATATTTGTATTAACATAAGCACTGCATGCTTAATTTTATCATGTGGTAAAGTTTATGACCTTTATCACTCTCGAGGGGGAAAGTTGCTAATCTCAATCCAGTATTTTCCTTGGGAACTAGAGAACTCACGTGCTCAAATAAATCAATATCGATGGTGATCTTTCAGGATGCTCTTTCTGAGCAACTATGATTTTTCAGGATGCTCTTTCTGGGAAACTATGATATTTCAGAATGCTCTTTCTCATTTTGGCTCCGAATGGCAGAATGCGCTATCTTCAAATTTGGGGAAAATGAGATATGAGTTTCAATAAATTCCCCGTTAAATTCTGCACCGATTGATGTAAAACACATGAACAACAAATCACGTCTTCTGTACACAATAAATGCATGAACTGCATCATTTGAAGTGCAAGATTTAATGCACCTCATTGTATTTTACCATTCTGAGTTCGTTTAAACTCGAAAAAATACACGGTTTTCACCATTATAATCAGAATAGCTCAAAGTTTCCGACAAAATAGCTGTCTAAAGTCATATGTGCCTTAGAAATTTAGGACAAAATTACTAAAATGCACTATTCAGCACCATGATGTAATCATGATTCAGTTTTTATGCGCTCCTGAAAAATCCTGAAAAATGCAGATAGGGTATTCTGCCACCCTGAGACAAAATGAGAAAGAGCATCCTGAAAAACCATAGTTGCTCAGAAAGAGCATCCTGAAAGATCACCATCGATATTGCGAATGCAATAATTTCGTCGTAAACATGTTTGGTTTGGAACAGTTGTAGCCATGATGAAAATTACTTTGGCCATGAAGCTGGAGTGCCAGTTTTGGCAAGTGGCAATTCTAGAATTACTTGCATGGCGTGGAAGAAGAATGGGGAAACGTCTTGCATGTAGACGGTTGTGAAATGAAATATTTAGTGCTGCTCTCGTTTGATCAAAATGTCACGTTTTATACATCTGATCAGCTAGATGTGTACTGCTAACCAATTGGCATTTAAAAAGAGCTACTTCTTCAATCATGTTCCAAGTCATTTATTACCTCTATCGATAACGAAAATGATGAACCTTTTGGTCCAAGTTTCACAAAACTGTTTAAGATTTATTAAGTAAACACTAACAGCCACATAATTTGATATATCATTACTCCGTCCGCAATTACATATTACACAAGAGGAACCTTCTTCGAAACTGAAGTTGCAGATATTCAATCGAAAAATGGAACTTATTTTCTTTATCTATTCCTGTTAAAATATAAATGTCAAAGCAACTTTTGCCAACCGGTATCTTTTGCCGGTATCTACCAGTTTTCAACATATCAAGATGGATGGTAACAAATTCAATTTAAAAGCTCACACATTTAAAGACATGATTTATAATTTCTTTACGTAAATGCTGGAACTGTATTTCTACTGATAGAAAGTGGAAAGTCTACCCAGAAGTGGTGGCAAAGGTTACTATCTTATTGTGTTATCATAGATGTAAATCACGTCTACAGTGTGCAAAAAAGCTGCAATTTTGCCTCAATAAAATAATATTTCTATAAAATGTATTTTGATAGCGATGTGTGCATGTGCTATCTGGATTACTTGCACCTGTATTGCTCATTTCCTCAGCATCTCCAGTGAATATGCGGCGATTGTAAATCTTCTGTCCTAAGGGTACAATTTTCTTGAGCAATTTGATCTTGATGAGCGTCTCTATATAACGTTCTTATCTTACACATTTTTCCTGGATATAGTAGTAAATTGAACTGAAATAGGGCATTGACTATAGTCTGGTGATCAGACAAAACATTTCGACCTCTGAAAACTCTCAATACACCACGCCCAGGAGCCCATTTAAGCAGGTAACTATGCACGCACTTACTATCACACTTGTGTACTTACCTGCATAATTGCGCCCCGGCGCGATGTGTAATGAGAGTTTTAAGAGGTCGAAATGCATAGTATGCTGATGATAACAGTTTAAGGTATGTACTAGCTTGAGTAATTTTAAGCCATATAGGAATATGGTCGAAACCGAAATCAAAACTTTAAGAAACTATTTATGCAGTATTGTAGAGCTAGTCTAGTTGTTTAACAGGCGTGTTTAAAAACAATTATGAGCACTCATAAAGAGGTTTTCAAGGGTTCAAAAATTCAAAGAGGTATCGGAGAACCTGAACTGTAGGTCACAGTTTTTGATGTAGAAAGCTCAAATTTCGCATACTTAAAGATAGATAAAATCTCTAGAATTACATTTACTTGTTTCTTAAAAATTCGGTTTTTGATGCGTTGTATTTACAAAAAAAAATTTGGAGGTGAAAAAGCCTTAAATCAAATTACAAAACCCTCGGGTTTCAGCAAAAAAGCTTTGCAAACACTTGACACCTACAAATTTAATACGGTAGGCATCGTCTTTATTCAACATTTTAAAATTTTAAACCTCTATTAAATTTTGATTCAATGGCATTTTACCATTATAAAAATCAAAATTATGTAGGACAAGCTACTATTTAGATATTAAAGATATTTTAGTATGTAGAATCCATATTTTTCATCAGAATATTTTAAAATCTAATAACATGATACAACCAGTTTTGTCAAAATTAAATGATAAAATCAAACATTTGCGGCAGATGGCGCTGTTTCGAATACAAATATAACTAAACACATGCAGTTTATTTATAAGGGCAAAATTTAAAATAAAATGTATAATTTTCTAATAAAGCGGTTTTGGCGCCAAAACTTATTTGTTTATCAAAATTTCAAACATGCGACTCCTTAATTTTTTAATTTTTACCTCCATGGGGAAATGGAAACTTTATGGAAGTATTTCCTTTTGAGCCAGAGTCATTAATATTCTCTCCAAAGACCTGCAGTAAGTTGCGTCTGCCACATACGAGCATTGTGTATTCAATTCTTTAATTCCAGGGAATCTTATTCAAACGTCTTCAACGCTTCTTAATATCCTATGGTTTAAGGTACTTAACTGTTACCATATGGACAGTCCGCTCATCTCTACGAAACGATTTGGAAGTACTTTCGATCGTCAAAAAATTTGAAAAAATTCTATAGTGACCCATACAGAATTTTTTCTGACATTTTGCACATAAATTTTATCCATCCATTAGTCAGAGCACAAAACCGTGAATTTTGGAGTAATTTCCTAATCTCAAGCCAACATTGCATTGTCGGATTTTAGCCTTAAGGCTAAGTAGCTTTTCCATGAGATTTGTAACAAATTGTTGAATGTTGACGCTGCTTTTCATAATTATTTAATTAATCATAGTGCACAGATTACGTAGATTAAATTTGTTGCAATACAACATAGGCAGTTATACTCTATCAGAAAAGTCTTAAGATTCAAGAAGAATATTGAATGATGTTAGAATGAATTGGGTGTAGTATTTACATCTGAGATTTTAATTTGTGACGAGAAATATGTGGAGTGCATTTTGTAAATTACAATAGGCCCCGCTTTCTGCAAATATTCAGATAACAATTTTTGTTGTAAGAAGGCCCGCTACAAAGAAATCCTAAATATAATTTAAAGAAATTAAAAGCGATCGTTGAGCATTCGTTCCATCTGTTTTGAATGAATTGAAAAATCCTGAGTCATTCAAACAAGACGCTTTTTCAGTTGATATAATAAATTTTGGGAAATTCAAGAATGACCTCAGAATCACCAAAGGCGACATTTCGTTGGATAGAACTGTCCGAAGCGTTATTATGCATTTCCTTGTAATCCATTGGAAGATTGATTCATTTCTAAAACATACTGTTGTTTTTCAGTTTTGCTGACCAGCATTTTTATACCAAGCTCAATTAGCCAACAACAAATTGCTACCATCTATGTGGATATCATCTTCACGGTTTGCACACATGGCTGCGCAAGCCTAACCGCTGGAACCAGGTTTCTATGACTGTGCTACAACTTCACTATTTAAGCAGTGCATAATGCTCGACACGGGAAATTAATGTCGGCCAATGAAAAGTTATTCTGATCTCATTACATGAATTTGGTTTTGTTTACCAGAGATGTTCGGATATACTGACTGTTTTCCAAGAAGTTGGTATGTGTCAGGGGAACTGGACAACCATAACATAGTCCTTGTAATGCATGCATAATACTGACTTCTTTGATCAGTAATTCCACAAAAGTTTGCGTATTTGTACAATATACAGGAGTAAGTTTAAACCATTCCTGTTTTTTTCTAGTAAACGTTGTAACAATTTTTCACATTTTGACAACAGCTACAAAATATGGTGTGGCCTTTTTGTTTTATTGGTTTTTTCTGCAAGAAAAGTCTCGTTGATATCCTAAGTTCTCCAGTTGTAACATTACCATGATTTCCCGTCGTCCCAAATAAAGTAACTCCAGCGGTCACTCATTTCGCTTGTACTTTTATATCATTTCATTGACTCTAGAGGAAGCACTGCCGGTAGAACATTAAGGTTGATCCGGTGCTTCGGCTCGGAAAAGTTTTAGTGTGATGCAGTTCTTTAATATTTCATAAACAGAATGTGATTTATTATTCCTCTGATTATAGTGAACAAGTATGTTCCACCTTCGTTTTCATTGATCCGATTTCGAACGCCTCCTTATTATGGTTATGAAACTCATAGGTTTTTGCGATAAAAGCCACTTCGGTTTTGGAAAGTCTGATCCTTCAGCTCTCTGACTTTTTTTTATCAAGGTTGAAGATGTGCTCAAATTAAACGCATATTAATGCTTGAAGTTTTTCCCCATTTCTTTTCCCCTCGTGGGTGCTGGCATGTTAATTCAAAAGGATAAAATCGTTTTCATTGCCCTTTTTGGCCAATTTTGTCCCCCTTTTTTGCCATTTTTAGCTCCTCGTGCAGAAAAAGCAAAATTGAGTAATAAAACAGCCAAATTAGGGTAAAAAATCGTTGTTGAAAAATTTTTATAGAAATTACTATTCAGGGCATTGGTTTGCATGTTAAAAGTTGATAGTTTTACTCTCCTTACGATTTTCATTTGCCAAAAATAAGTAGACAGAGAAGCAGTTAGTGTGGAGGCAGTAGAAAATTATTCAGATGTTGAACGTGCAATAAATAACGGTTAGCATCTGTCATTACAGCAATCGCCATTGTAAATCCCTTGTAAACCATGTTATAAGTTGTATCTGCATGACTGTGCTTCAAGTGGAATGCAAACTTCATTAAGGGTTTAGTTGAAATTAAATTGTCTTCACTAAAAGAACCGCAGAAGACTATCTTATGATGAGATTTTCCATTAGTTTCCAAGGTCAATTCATCCCTAATGATATTGAAGGACAATCGTTCTGGTAGGCACAGTATAGCTATTCTAAACTTCCACTTTTAGTTATCCTGATTCCCCATTCACGTTTCAAGTTATCTTCGGAAATGTTAGTTTTTTTTCAAAAAATTGCTACATCTTTCCCTTTTAGGAACTAATATTAAGCGTTCAATATCTGAATCACTTTCTGCTGTCCCCACTGTTACTGCATTTCTGTATACATAGTTTTGTCAAGTATGCCAGAAATTGTCATTTGTATACAAGTATTTCACCAACGTTTTTACCACCACAATTTGGCGGTTTTATCACCCCAATTTCGATTTTTCTGCACGAGGAGCTAAAAACGGCAAAAAGGGTGCAACACACGTCAAAAAAAGGTGCTGTGCCATTCAAAAATATCCTACAAACCGACTTGGGAACCATGGGACGACTTGTAGAGTAGGAAATGGAAGTGGCAGCCTTTCAAAGTCTCTTGTCAAGGTAGGAGGAAAGATGAAGACGCAAAGTGGAAAAAGGACTCAGCATTCCTCATTCACATTGGGGTACACTAAGATTTCAGAACGTAATCTAAGCTACTTTGCCAAGCCTTTGAAAGGTTGAAAAGAATTTGAATCCAGTAACATCAGCTTCCAAGTGCACTTCCTACTTCGCTCTATTGATTACAGCTTATGTAAAATGGAAGGCAGATGGAGTTTCTCTATTGGAAAGTGTCTTTTCTAAATGATTAATTTTCTCGGTATACGCAAAAACGTGCAGTTTACATCTGGGCTTTATTGCTTCACTTCTCCCTCTTTCCCACTGAACAGTTTCATAATCTCTAAAAAAACAAATTTGGAGTCTTTTCTACTGTCCCAAATTTCCAGAATTCAAAGAAATCTTTCTATGAAGCGCTTACTGTGTCTGTAACCAGTCAAAATTTCTTGTTAAACTTTTGCACGTAGATCTGAATTGGTTCTAGAAGGATCTAGAAGTTCCTGTTTGGTTTAGCTAGACAATGTGTATATGATTTCGGATTTTTTTCACCAATTGTGAATAAGTTGCACCATTCGAATCGTTTGCCTTTTAAGGATGTGGAACAAACATATCTAAACTAATTTTAGTGAAACTAAAGTATAGTGAAAGCGAGATACTTCAAGTTAAGGAACCCCGGTGTCCTAATTACCTTTAATATAAAAAATAGCATGAAAATAAATCAATAAAATTAGCATATCAATAGTTACTTTCGTGTTAATCAAAATGTCACATTTTGTGAATTTTTTCAGCTGTGCCCAAGTCATTAATTGGCGTCAAAATGAGCTCCTCATTGTGTTTTTTACATTATAGTTTTGATAGTTTCAACTTCTGTGTTTTAAATGAGTAAAAAATCGTATTTTTACGGAAACACTCTTTTATATCAAATTCTAAGTCTTGATGCATGAAAAGGAATACCCTCCTTTGATTCATGATTTTGAATACTGGTCGAGTGCTGGAAGAAATCGTTTACAAGAGATACAAGAGTTACAAGAGTAACTGAGGCATATTTGTGCGTACCTTTTTCCAAGAGCTGACTAATTATAAAAATCAATTGGACATTGCAGAAGGTTTGCACTTCATCAGTTCTCTTTTACTGAAAATCCCCACCGTAGGTTACGTGCTGTTTTAGGATATAGTAAGCTATAAAATGTTATGTTCAGTTAAATAATTTTTCAATTTTTTCAATATCATACCGTTATTTAAAGGAGCAGCGTATTTAAATCAACATACAAACATAAATATTTAAGATATATTAAATGGCAACTGACATCTACACAATTTATATCCATACTCCGTGCGCGATGACCAATTAAAAATAAGAAGTCTTGCAAAACTATTCAGTTTTCAGAAAATTGAATGAATGAAAAATAAGAAGTTTTGTTACAAAACATAATTGAATACATATGTATAGACAGGTAAGTACAGCCAACAGCATATGAATGGATTCATTCAACAGTTGGCGAGTGAAATAAATTCTTTTCCCTGTCCTTTGCTCTACGTTGCTGATTTTCACTTTAACAACTTATTTTACTGCCATATTTTACAATATCGTGTTCGATAGGATTTACAAGTTTACTTGTTCTTTAATATCTACAAAATATTTAATATGATATTCACGTTGATTTCGCTGAGCGAAAACAATGTAAAAAGTATGAATTTGGAATGCTTATGTAATTTAATATCTAATTAGTGTAACATACCGAAATTGCTGAAGTTGGATACGAAGCCTTTCATGAAGAGCCAATGAGAATCTGATGTGAGTTTTTATAATATTGAAAGAGGGGGGAATCGACACACATTTATTGGAGATCTGCACGGTCATCTATAACGGTTGCCTCGTCTCGGAAACACGTAATTTAAAACGTTTTCTTTTATTTCACTTAATCCCAGAAACACGTGCGAATTCAGAACTGTTACTGTACTTATAAAATTGATAAAAGTGGCACAGCACATTCCACGCCTGTCCTAATTTGCTTCGCTTCTTCCTGTTTCTGGACGGAATTGACTGAAAATACACTGCGGTGAATTTGGATAAGTTTCCAATCCTCACATGTCTAACCTACATTATATTTTTGGAATTTGGTTTTTATGAGATTTGAGCTAATACGCTGAATGTTGACGCTAAACACTATAAGCATCAAAGAATTGACAGCTTATATTCTAGGTAGATCCGTAACACCAATGTAGGCGTTTGTCATAAGTAGCTTAAATCCCTGTACACACTATTGTGCAATGACCTGATTGGGACAATTAATTTGTTCATGGCAGTTTAAATGTAACCTATAGTTTTAGAAAGTCCTCATAAGTCTCGTTTGAGTGACATTTTCCCTATTTGTTGCGTTTACTCCACGTGTAAATTGCTGTGTTTTAGATAATTAAGCTTAGTTTTGGAATTTTGTGTGTTCGATAAAGGATTTGGAGAGATGAAAAATGTTTTGAGTACATTCTCCTAAGCCATTAGCATTTTCTCCATAAACCAAGAGCATACTTAAACCACCTAAAAATATGTTTTTTGTACATGATTCATTAATACAAATAATAAACTCTCACTGTAAATTTGGACCATCGTCTTGTGTTTGTCAGATTTTCGGCTGGCTCCGAAAGCTTTTCTGCCTGCCTGTTTCGAAGTTACTTTCAATAGAAATTCTGATGTTGAATTCAAATTTTGATAAAATTTTGCCCAAGTTTTTACTATTTGGTGTAGGTATTAATTTTTACTGTTTTTGTGGTCCGGTCCGCCAATCCTGGTTAATGAATGAAATAGTACGCTACATGATACTCGGAAACGCTTCCACTATCTTTAACCTAGATGGGTCTAGAGTTTATGTCTGATTTTTTTGTGAAATCTTAAGCACTCCAATTTTTACAATGATTCCACTAACTCTTCAGATATTTTATAAACCCAATTCATTCATCTTGGTGTGATTGATAGCAGTGTAATAGCACTTTCAAAATGAAACCAGTTTTTCAGTTTCTCACATTTCCGAGTTACCAAATAGCCTTTCGTTTTAGTTACACATGAGACAAAATGTTCAGTATGACGCTGCTCAGTATTAAACTGAGGTTGAGGTAATAGAAGAAAGCAATAGGTCGTTATGGATAATGCATTGGAATAAAAAGTTTGGTCCATTATATTGAAAACGACTTCCAAATTCAAAGAATATCTGACACGGACAGTGTAAATATAACCTGTTGGTTTTAAGGTACTTCACGAATATCGTGAATAACACTATATACATTTCAATTTGCTGGCTTTTACGGAACAATTCCTTTGACCAAAGCAATTAAGCTTTATTCTGGAACGTTTTTGAGTTTCATGAAAAATTTCAAGAAATGAAAGGATGATTTGAGTAGTGTCTGTTGAATCATTAGTACTCTCTCCTGAAAGGCAAAAACAAGATTAAATCCTCCAGCACGGAAGTTGCTTTTTGTTTATCATTAAAATTTTTAAAATATAACCTCCTTTGAAACTCTCACGGTTAACTTATACCATTTTCCAAATTAGTTTTTTGAATTCTGTTTTCACAGATCCCGATCTATTGCTTTCCAAGTTTGGTTTTGCTGAAGGAAAAACTGACGTGCTTGACTTGATAAAATATTATCCGAAATTTACACTATTTTTTAGTTAGATATTATTTATAAAAGATTTGAAGGCAGGAAACCCGGTATGCGAATATTTAGTTTCCTGCAAATTAGTGTCGTGTCTGATTTCGCAGGGTAGCATTATTGTGTGTCCGGATCCGTAGTAGAAGTTAGAGATTAGCATATTCAGATAAAAATATTTCTTGATTTTGTGTACTTTCGTGTGAAGCATTCATGAAAAAACGTGCATGAACTTGTGTGTACTCTGCCACAGGCAGATATGATGTGTTATGCTGACTTCTCTCCTCTTCTTTTTGGTGAGCTATCCTGTAGCTAGTTAAGTTAATATTTTAATTAATCTTGTTTGAATGATTTATGTTCCAAAGTATAGAGGCTTAAGTTAAGTCCTCATATTTTGTAAAATTGTTAAATTTAACTATTAATTGAAACTGGATCAATTCAGATTGTGTCTCTCTTAACTTTTAGTAAATGGAGAATCTAATGTTGAAAAAGTATGTAGATGAGCCGACTCAGCGGCACCATCATCATTAAGATTTCCGTTAATTGGTTTTAAATATTGAGTTTCGAGGGAAAATTGTAATCCTTTCCATGTTAATGGAAAAGGACGCTATCCCAGAATTTTGGAGTATTACTCCCCAAAATCGCCC
>JAQIXX010005580.1:0-13732 GCA_034700605.1 Willowsia nigromaculata | reverse complement strand
GTGCCAATTGCGTTTCGTTACTTGGAGTTTACTCAATTTAAGTAGTGAAAGAAAACTGGGTTTAAAATTATGCTTCTATTTTGACTCAGGCAAAAATCGACCCCAGGTCACTTCTCGGTTAGTTACATGGGTATATTCCTCAATGATGCATGGCATAAACGTAGTCTATAACAAGTATTATTCATGCCAAATATCAGACCAATCCAGCAAAGTTATGTAAAACTACGCACATTTTTCATGTTATGCTTCTATTTTGACTCAGAGTGTATAATGATCTCCAACATTATATGGTTTATACAGAGTTTTGCACACAAAAGGACTTCGAGTGGCGGACGCCTCGATAATGCCTGACTTGATTAATGGAAACACAAATGCCCCTGCAGTTATGATTGGCGAAAAAGCAGCGGATATTATCAGGGAGCATTGGTCAAAACAGTATCTTGTGTGTTCTAAATTTGAAGGTATTTTTGGTACAGCATGGGCACATTCCAAAATGTGTTTTTATTCACAATTAGCATAAAGCCATTTTAGAGGTCAAACTTTCGGTATAACTCATTTTTTGTGAAATAAAAGTTTATTCATTGGACTGTGGGCCTGTATGAAATGCCAAAGGAAATTAACTGAAGAAGAGTTCTATTTTTTCAGCATTAATTTTTCCAACTTGGTCAGGTACATCGTTTTGTTGTATGTGTTGTCGTGTAGTTTAATTGGCCAAAAAACAGATACCAGTATAAACATCAGACTTGCGTAATTCCGTCCGTCAATATTAGTATGGACTGTTCCAGATGTGAAAATGAATATTTCATGAAAAATTACTCAAGCTATTATTCTCTCATAGGTAAATTTTTAGCATCATGTGAACTATTATTCTATTGACATCTTTTATCGCCATATTGCATTGCGTGTATGGTAAACATGAACATGATATTGTTGCGGCTTCATGTATAAAATGGATTGATCATTTCATCATTCAATCGGAGTATCATTCAGTTAGTTCCTGCATTATTGAAACAACTTGAAAGTTAAAGGTGGCAATAAACGTTGATGAATTCCAACTTTTTTAAACCTACCTAGTTCCAATCAACCAACTACGAAAAATAATTTAAATTCGTTTTTTAAACATATTATGCATTAAAAAATGGGAGTAATAATTACTTGTGTTTTATGTTACCTATGCAGATATTATAGAGAATAGAGATGGCTATGTCTTCTGCTTTTATTCGTGGAAACTTATGCATAAGAATTTGGTGTGATAGTTCCCATTGAGCCAAGTGCAAAGTTGTCAAAATGCTTACAGGAGAAATCGTGAAAAGTTGCATTTACAGGCATTCAATCTTAGTTACAAATTTGGCTAATATTATACTTCAAATATCCCACCCACTATCATGCATATTCAGCAAAATTTACTTTTATTGCCATTTTTCTGCAATGACAAAATGCAATGGGATAATGACCAGTAGATAAAAAACTACATTACATGATTTACTGTAAATGCAAGGTTTCCAATTTGCTTCATACAATTATCGAATAAAACTTTTGCATGATTACATCAAATGTTATAGATCGAGCGATCTCTATGCATCACATTATGATTATTATTTTGAATCATGCGTTCGAATGACGCGATTATGGATGAGGTTACGCATAACCAGTTTATTCATGCCCTGACAAAATTTCACTTCTTCCGCTTCCTACAATTAGTTTTAAAATAAAAATCGATATCAACTAAATCATATATCATACATAAATTTCACGATCTATCACTCGATTCTGATAAAAAATGCTCAATGAAAATGGACATCATATTTGCCAGTAGTGCGAGTAAAAACTACTAAGGAAAATGCAAAAAAAATTCAAGCACTATGAAGTAGACTCTGGTTTTACTACGATACCACACAGTAGTCCATTATGCAGTGTGTCGCTCAGAGGCGAATTTAAGGGAAACACCAGTCATAGTCAAAATAACGCCATCAGATATCAGCCGAATTTCTTACCGTCTTTGGTGACCGTTATAACAAGAGTCAACGGAATTAGTTTCTTACCGTCCATACTCTACTAACGAAAATGCGTAAACATTGATGCTGTATCACTTACAATAGAAGCGTAAATGCTCTAACATACTTCGGTCTATTATCTATAATAGATCAAACCCTGAGTACTAAAACATCGTTAATTAAATGCATATACTCATCATTATTCCTACACAGAGAATAAAACGATATAAATAATTACTGTCCGTTACATCATATCAACGATTCGTACATCTTTTTACGGGCCTAATGATGATTATTACGTGAACTGAAAACTACTTGATGATCTTTTTACAACAGTCATAAAAAGGATGACGTTTTATGTGTCTTGCAACGTATGCGAGCAACTTTAGCAAAAATTTATCAACAAAAAATTCCTTTGTTTTTCACGACTCTTATGTTTAGATTCACACTCGATAGAACATGGCGATAAATGTTCCACCAAAAATATGCATGCAGCCTTGCGGTAGGCTTGGAACAATGCTGGATGAATGCTATGCAAAAACTTCATAGCCTATTATATTACTAGTTGAAAGGAAAATGAAAACAATACAAAGAAAAAGCGCAAGGTCTGTATTCATGAAAGGAATTATTTAAAAAATGCATTATCTCAAGATTACATGCGCGAAATGTAGTAAGATTATGTGAATGATGCGTTATTCTTTTGAATACATTTTTCATCTATGCGTCGAATATAATGTTCCAAATTTGTTTGTTTATGCCTAAAAACCCAGCTTTGATAACATTTCAAGTATCATTCACCAAAAACATGACCATGAACGTTTTTGGTAGTAAAAAGTATTGGACTGCATGAATGTTTTAGTATGGAATGCATAAACATTCCGACAAACGCTTTTCAACATGCTTGATTTTCAGTATTTTTTCATTTCTACGTGAGATACTTTTCTTGAGATAATGTTATATCTTATCTGTATCAGAAACTGCAGCAGCAATAACATTCAATAAAATAAAACCTACTATTGCTGCAGAGACGTGGCTTGAAATCCAGAAACATCAGACACGAATTACTTGTATGCTCCATTCAAATAACCCCAATTTTATCTAATTTTTCCCCCTCTTCCAGTTCTCTTATCAGTTTCTCAGTATGCATTAGAAATCCGGCGTTAATTAATAGAAAGCTTAAACATTTTATCTCCATTTCTTATCCTATTTACGCCTTGTCTTGTCGTCATTGCTTTTGCTTCGTTTCATCAATCACTTGGTCCAGAAGGGCAGCAGATCAGTGCAGTGTACCAATTCCAAAGTTCGTTTCCCCTCACTCAAGTCTCTGAATTGATTCTAGTGTCTGTAGAATATAATCTCCCATATTCCGTCCGCCACACACAGCATACCAACATATCCCACAACTAACACTCACCATCGTATTTAGTGAGCATAAATTGAGTGAGTTTACACGCATTATGTACAGCATGAAAAATAAAATCTGAATATGGGATAAAAAGCGAGAAAAGCCATATCTCTATCCAAACTCTTTTTCAGATAAACTATTTTACTCTACTCACTTCGACAATCTCCAGTCCAGAGCAGATTATTCATTGCAGTTCTAGTAGTAGCGTAAAGATCTCAAGTTATGCATTATATCAGCAAGTATGTGAATTGCTAGTAAAGCAAAAAATAAGCGATGAGGGGAAACCTACATACGGATTATGCTTTTCATTGAGCTTGTTTTTTAGCTGCGGTAAGCGTCATCGTGATTGGCTGCTCTGTCGGATCGTGTGGTACTTTTTTCTGTAGATTCATCTGCTTTTCTAGCCATCTGTAAAGTGCAAAACACGCCGCCTCAGAAAGATGTCCATTTTTATGCACCAAGCATGTATGTTACTTCAACTTTATATCCCCAGAAAAAATACTGGTACATCCTTTCCTTTATGAGTGGTATAAGTAGAAAGGGTACATTAAACTACATTACATCTTGTCAATGCGTCGTTCATGAGAAACTGTGTACAAATTCATACATACAATATGAGCACTATATAGATTCCATTACACTTGAAAGGATGAAACATTAAAGCATACTCAATGAAGGAGCCCTTTACTTACAACTAATTTACTTATCTGCCGGCATAAAATCATATTTTGTCACGGATAATCCGCCATCCATAAACACTACACGTATATTAGAGAAGACGCACGTAGATGATTTCTGTGTTAAAAAGCATACATGCCAAAGTGTGGTTTGTGTAAAGCAAATAATAAATTATCTTCGTATTCGTGTTGTGCCCAATGAAGAGTAAGTCATAGTAAAATTCTGTATGCTTATGCGGCATAAATGTTGGTAGTATTTACTTATCTCTTAAAAAAGTCTTATTTCTTCATCGTAGATTTGTGAAGTTGGGATGAGAGCGTGTGAAACCGAGCCACTAGCATCCAACTTGTCAGACAGCGTTTACCAATCGATCTTGTCACATCTTCCACATTTCTACTCCGACCGTCTCAATCTCAACTGACTCGTTAAAGTTTCTTCGGTTGATTGCCCATTCCATCAAGCAGACAGCATTTTTTGTCAAGGACTGTTGGTCAATAACCACTGACTGAAGACAACCCAGCCTTTTAGGTAAGCAATATGGTGAATCATTACTTCATAATTTGGAAACTGTTCCTGATTTAGTTGTTGTTTTGCAAAAAAAAACCATGCTGGAAATTCCTTCTGTTGGCTTCACCGTCAGCCGTCAACTGCAATTTGAGCTATATAATTGGAGACTTTGAACGTTTGAACTTTGAAAAGAGAAGTAAAATCTCAAGTTGCAAATGTTGCACTTGCATATTTTGCGTTTGTTTTGTTCGTAAAACTGCAGGGTTTTGTGTGCAATTTGTTATTTGTAAATATTGTAACATATGCCAGGTTCCAATGATTGTAGTTCATGTTAGACTTGATTTGTTTTACCTGTCTTAAAGTGGCATCGCAATTTCGATACCGTGGGAAAATTACACAGTGCATTGCCTGCTTTAAAAATTGTTGATTGTTTGATTGTTGATAATTCTTAAAATTGCAATTTTTTCCAGACAGGTGAACGCACTCTCATCTCACCAGTATTCTCTTGAGATCTTACTTCCACTGACAACCATCGTACAAAATGCCTTCCCTGACTGGAACCTTCAGGCTCACCAAGAGCGAAAACTTTGATGAGTACATGAAGGCTATTGGTAAGTAGAGATATTAAAAAACACTTAAAAGCAGAAAAACTGATTAACTGATGTCATTATGATTTTCTTCTTCCCATATTGATAGGTGTCAGCTTCATGCTTCGCAAAATGGCAGCTACTGCTACACCAACCACTGAGATTTCTCAGGAAGGAGATGAATGGACTGTGAAGACTTCAACCACCTTCAAAACAACGGTCATCAAATTTAAGCTTGGAGAAGAGTTTGATGAAGTTACCGCTGACGGTCGAACCTGCAAGGTAAGCTGTCAACTTTTGTTTGCTGTAAACCTGTTACCTGTTAGTGATATTCAATTGGTCAAATCATTAGCGTCGATAAAACATGCAAAGACAATTATTCGTGTTTTGAGTGGGTTTCCATATGCATACCTATAACTTAACTTGTACAATAGCGGGCTTAGTTTAAAAAAAAGTAAATCAGGATCAATTTTCACATCAATTATCCAGGATAACTTCATATTTGACTGATTTAAAATGTTATATCGTATTTCTGGATTGAATTTTACTGCAAAAGCAATAGTTTATTGTTTGAGTGTAGGGCGTGACCGGAAGCTTGAAATAGACTTAACAGTGATAGGGACAGATTTATTCTTCTGCTTTAAAGACATAAAATAATGTGTACATATAGGAAGATAGCAAATGGGATCGATGAAGTAATGCATTCTCTCAACGATAAGATTCAAAATGTCTTAGGTAGGTTCGTGACTTTACAATAGGGAGTGGTGCCTTAAAAGTCTTTAATGTATGCGTTGGTTTACTTGCTAGCACAGTCAAGCATGAAATATTTTGTTTAGAGCAAAGTAGAAAATCATTTACCAGAATCCAACTTTTATCTCCATATTTTCTACCTATTTAAGTAGATAAGAGGAAATATTTTTCAAAGTCGTAAATAATGACCCCTGCATACTGTGAGAATTTTCATGTATTGAGCTCTCTGCTTTCATTTCTACTTGCAGCTCAAAGCTTATTGCATTTTGTCGAACTGGTCTTTTCATGAGTGACTAATTTATGTTTGCTTTTTTAATGCATCCTTCATCCTTACTTGCTTTACTTTAAAGTGGGCAGACGGCAGGCTAAAATACATTGAACTCAATTCATACTGTGAGAACATAGAACCAGTAGCAGTAGAAGTAGAAGCAGAAGCAATTTCTTTCCCTTCTTACACTACTCATTCAATTTGGAAATCATGTTTTCAGATACTATATTACATGTAGCTTTATTATATTACAAAGGTTCATGAAACATTCATATATCATAATATCAAATAATAACTTGAAATAAAACAGATGCCTATGAATGAAGAGCTTTCCTTTGCTATTGGTATTAAACTATTTAAACTGCATACAGTAAGCCAAGCTACCCACTACTAAAATGACATAATATTATTTTTTCCACTTTTATGTTTGGTGTGTAAAAGTCTAAATATCAAAAATAAGTTGACGTAACAAAATTCATGAGCATGGAAAGATCGCAGCTCAAAACAATGCTTAGATTCAAATTAAATTACTTGGAAATCAAAGGGAATGGAATTGGAAATGTTGACAATGATGCGAATGTTATGATTCATTACTGAAATTAAAATATTTAGTTATTATGTGCTATTATTTCCAATACCTTAACACTTAACTTACCCATATTTATTGTTTTATTTATTTTTCACTGCTATGTATTCACCCGTACGGTGTATTTTTTCATTTCCAGTCTGTCATTACCAAGGAGGGAGACAACACACTAGTACATATGCAAAACTGTGGTGGCGAAAACCTAAAAATTCTCAGGGAGTTCTCAGATAACGAGATGAAAATGATCTTGGAAGCTCCCGGAAACATCGTGTCAACTCGTGTCTATCAAAAGGTAGATTAAGGTAAGCTAGCAAAGAAGAAAAGATTTTTGACAAGTTCAGTGAAGATCTATTCTATCCCAGTTGGAGTTCTTGGAAAGTGTAGTAGTGTAAAGGTTTCAAGATTTCTAAATCTCGGATGAATATTCTTGACTGTACTTATCAATTGTTTTGCTTTGATGTTAGCCCATTCTATTCTAGTCTATTAGATCAGCTATTTATTGGGTTGTCCAATCCTTATCATTTTACTTATTTTAAATTTTAGTATTCATTTTAATGTTGGTTTCAGTAGTGGTAGCGCAGCAGTTCCAAGATCACTTTTTCTGAAGTGCAGATTAGGGCAATGCTAGATGAAAAGGATTTTCTCTACTTTGTCTTGTTATTAAGTATTGAATGATGTTATTGTGAATAAACAAAACTTTTTATATGTAATTCAACACGCATCTAAGCTTAGAAGTTCAAGGCCGGTTGAAGTTGAAAGCAGAATTATTTATAAAGTCACGTACACTGTTCTTTATCGTTGTCATTGTAAGATACATACAAATATGTTTGATATATTAATATTCACCTCGACAAAAAAGTGCTTATAAGATTATGACGCTTACTTATTAAGAATGCGATAGGCATACCAAAGTTATTTAAAGTAAAAATATGGAAATGTACATGGTATTTATTTATGACACCGGGGTTGAAAAAGTGCAAAGTTGAAACTTGAAAGTAGTATATTAATTTCTTGCCTTTATTTTCTATCTTTTTAGCAATAAAATCTAAGCCCAGTCATTCATGCAGCTTCAGCTTCTTTGAGGTGGTGGCGTTATCTTTTCATCATCATCATCTGCACACACAACATCAGCATAAAAATTGCACTGGACCAACTTTTACTCTCAGCCAAAACGTTAGAAATCTCAAATTGGTATAAAAAATCTGATTATTGTTTTAAAGTTTTGAAACAAAGTGTCTTTATACACAAAAATACTTATGTGTAAATTGTGCTTATTGTACTTTTGTCAACTCTAAGCTATTAACGTATCCGACCATCTTTAGGTCATAAAGTGAGAATTATTAAGATAAAAAATAATGATCTTTATTTAATACTTGGCTTGAATGAATGATGCTTTGATGAGTCGATGAGTAATAGAATGTTTAAAACGGACTTGCTGTCAATGTTGAATATAGTAAAATGACTTCGACTATATGTATGTATGTATGTGTTTAATCTCATTCCTTCACTGTTGTATTTATGTGTATGAATTTCGATTACACAGAAAAAACTCAAATCAGAGATCTTTATAGTCATTTACGTGACATCTATGGATATCCAGTCTGTATTATTCTTTATTGATGAATGCTGTAATACCATATACCATTTCAGAAGAAACGGAGAAGAAAACCTTATTTTGTATCTGTTATCAATTGAAATTAAAATTATATTTATGTTCAAAAACTTTCTTTTTTCTTTCGCTGTTAATCTTTGCAATTCGCTGTCCTACTGCATATTCTAAAATACTACCTACCTACTACATAATGTAATGTTCACATAATGTAAATCACGTTTTGATACTGCACTGCTCCAATTGATTCGGAATCGGTACTGTAACCTTCTTTGGTCAAAGAGTTAAGTTAAATACGTCATTAAGAGCAGTCAGATTGATGCTTACTTCTGATAATTCATTATCATTAACTGTGATCTATACACCTGTGTAATCTAGTTCCTATATTTTGTTACCACTGCTTGTTTTTTCTAGTTCTCTCTTAATCTTTTCCACAATTCTTTGGAATTTGACCTCGGAGTCGACCAGTCCATCTCCAAGCTAAAAAGTAATAAATATTTTTTCTTATGTTGTCATTATTTCTGTTTTTCTAGTGGACCGTGTACTTTAGTTTCAACTTTCCAAAGTCGTAAATTAGATTAGCTATAGATTAAACTTCTCTTACTTTCTTAGAATGAAGTAGAACTGCCCCTTGACCCTCTTCTACATTCTCCAAAATCCACACATCCAATCTGTATGTAGTTGTTGGCGTGGGTTCTCCAATCTGGACCCAAAAATAAGTTTTTAAATTAATCGTTGTGATATCAATTTGCATCTTTTGGTAAAATAAAATCTATCTAGACATCTTGGAAGTGTAAAAAAAACCTTACTTACAACCAGAATGGCATCTCCAAAAACTTTCTCCAGTTTTGATTTCAGTGATTCAAATCTGGTCAGGTACCCTCATCCCCCTCTAAAAAGTAATTAAAAGAAGAGATGCTGCTAATGATGTATGCTATTCATTCGTCGAAGGTATTTGATACATTTATAGCTGTGATGACTGTAATTACCAGTAAATTATTTGAATTTCTAACACTGGTGGCATTCTGATTGATTTTATTCGTGAAACTACTGCTTAACTTGTTGCAGTTGGTAAATTGAACATTCTAACATGAAACTTCATGTATCTACACTACAACTTTATGCAATGATGGCGTTTTGCAGCTCACAACACAACATTATAATATGCGAAGAAGACAACATGAGATCCAAATATGAAATAGTTTGCATATTGGCAATATTGGAATCTTGCATCGTGCCTCATTTGTCTTTTGAAAAAGCACTCTCTGAAAGTATATTTATAGATGTATTCACTTGCGTGAAAAACTAAACCATGTAAAGCTACCCTAATGCAGTGTTCACTAATATGCTGCCGAAAATATTTTTTTGTTATAAAAAACTCGCATAAATACCGTCGAAAATTTTATTTTGCAGTATAATTGCCAATTGTATAAATAAGTTTAAGAATAACAATCCAAGGCATATCCCCGCCTTATATATTAAAAATCAGTGATGAAGCCATCCTATTTTCAAGGATTTTAGCTCATTACGTCACAAAATAAGGAATAGGTAATGTCCTTAAGACTGTTTTCTTAAATTACAGGTAAATTAGTTTTCATAATTTTAAATATCAAAGCCTTCTCTAGGCCGCTGGCTTTTCAGCTTCCAAAGCCGCCTTAATCCCATTGATGATCTTCTGGAGCTTCTCAGACTTATCCACATATCCTTCTCCTCTCTAGCAAGAAAAAAGATCATTTACGTAAGTTTAAATAGTCGGTGCAAATCTCTTGTAGCTGGATTTATAGCTTTAAAAATTACCTTCTTGGAATGAAGTAATGGGCCACCGACAATGCTCACTTCAAACCATCCTGTCCTGGAAGGCGTTGGTTCACCAACCTTGGGAAACAGATTTCACATTAGTTGCAAGGTACAATAAAAATGTTTCATTCTAACCAGATAACATAACAAAATTTGCACACATAACTTATATCAATGTAGATTCTTACAATTTTTAACTGATCAGGGAACACTCGTTCAAGTTCCTTAGCCAGGCTCTTGAACTTTGGGCCGTAACCTCATGCCCCGCTGTAACGTTAAAGAAGAGTTACATGTTACATGACCAACACAAAGTAAGGTTACATACATACATACAAGGTTACCAGGAATTGCAATTGCAATCGCAGGTACTTTTTAAAAACCAATTAAACTGTGCTTACCAGTAGACAACTTTTATTTCAAGTTTTCCCATTTTGCCGAAACTTTGAAGACGGGAATGCCTTCGATAACCAACTCTAAAACAGTAATATAAATTAAAAGAAAGTATTATGAGCAGAGTAATTACTGGAATATTCAGTGGAGATTGTTAGACCTTTCTAGCAATAACTTTGTGCAAAGTGACGAATATGCTTTAAACAATGGAACAACAGATTAGAAATGGAATGTGTGAAGTCTATGATTAGTACATTGAATTACCTTTTTATGTAGCACAAAATGGAATAAGTCTGATCGCTTCACAAATGAGTAATTGACAATGTCCTTGGTTGTTCTTATTCATTGGTAAAATGTGCAAGTAAGCAGACAAACCAAGCACCCTCTGTGTCTGCGGTTTTATCATGTTTTAAAATTTAGTTTTGCACCTGATAAAAAAAGTTTCGCACAACAAATGGATATATTGTATAAAAAACGTACTCGTAACATACTCTTCACGTTTCTACACATTACACAAGTGCATAACATTGTGTGTTCTGCTATTTTACGTACCTACATTGTATTTTAGCATGTACTGAACATGATGTAGGTTAGATGCTCGCACATGTTCATCCTCCATTCCAGTGCTTCATCATGAGAAGAGTCTCATGTTGGCATATAGTGTAAAAATGAAAATGCACTTACAGTTTTCAGCGGACATGGAAATTCTAGAGGAACATGGAAGCAATGTTCCCGTAAATATTTTGTAGGAATCAGGGATTTAAAACCCCCACTTACCACATGGTCAAAAAAGGGAGCATGCCCTGAAAAATTACGGATTTTTGTGCTCACCAGGGATTTTCGCCAACAAATATAGCAAATTACAGGGATTTCGGGTTGGAATTGGGGAGCGTTCACAACAGTTTTTCGGTTAACCAGGGATGGCAAATTTTGGGTTTCTGGGAAATTTGTAAGAATTTCTAGGACTGGTTTTCAGTAATGAATAATGTTCAATGACTCGCCATAAAATGCACTCTCGAGGTGAGTTCTTTTTTGCATACGCTGCAGTAGCGTGGGAGTAGATTGGCAATTATTGTCATAAGTCTATATCGTATACGATGGATACAAAAATAAAATGGCACACTGAATTTTACGAAAGCTACTAATTACGATCACTCTGTCTGTCCGTTCATCCGTCTATAACTGAATTCTAACCTTATGAATATGAACCAAGAAAGTCCAACTTGTCTTTACTCAAAGGCTTCTAGATAAATACAAATACATGAAGTTTTGGCCGGTCAATAAAGGTCGGAGTGACGAGGGGAACTTCTTTTTGAACAAGTTTTATCCACCAATCATGCAAAAAATCGATGTCTCTTCAACTGGATCATTCGAAGTCTTTCATGGCTCGAACGAATATCATCTAATAGGAAGTTCTGGCATGACTATCTAGATACTTCTTTAGTTTGCTTTGCTTGTTTGAGTCTTTGTCAACAGCTTCAGACCACAAAAACATAAACCGATGGATATAACTTTACAATCGATTATTACATACGAATCACATACAATGACATTACGTTTTAAGTGATTACAAAAAGCGTTGAGATGAAGTAGGTCATTCAAAACTTTAAGTGGAATAAAATTGATAAGTTATTTTGTTGTTTGGTATTGGTAAATAGATATGTAACATGCATCATGCATGCATAAAGCCCAAACTTAGGCGAGGTTCTCCGAGACTTTAACTTATCATTGCTAAAGCTGCGCTGATTGCGAAACTATCAATATTGTTTTGTTTAATGTTTCAAGAGTGTTGTTTGTCTGGTAGCTGTGTAATGCGTAGCATAAATTTTTTAGTCTATGACAGCTTATGTAATACTTAAGACTATAATACCTAAACCGATGACGTTTAAAATTCAATAAATATTGTTCCATCTAAACTCACTTTTCAAAGCACATACACCATAAAAGTCAATCAGCAATACTTTTCATGCAGTTTGATTTTAGATGAAACAATGTGCAATGAAATTTGAAATGTTTTCGTCACACGGATCATAGTATCGATGGAAACAAAATACCTATAAGTTGATCTGTGTATTCGTCATACGTCTAAATGGTAAATAAATGTAGGTATCTGTTATTGATAACTTTCAGGTACATCTTTTGCTAATGTATTTTAAATGGAAGAAAATTATCTCGGCTAGCAAAGCAATTCTCTTTCATTCTTATTACTTTTCTTAGTAAAAAATGTGCTTTCCTGAATTCGAGATCAATTTACCTGAGTTATTAATATATGTACTTATCGTGAACACTAGAAACACCCTTTTTAGAAAACGATAATTTCATAGTATTCCATGTTAGCCAATGATAATCTGTACTTCAAAATAGACTAAGAAACAAATGGAGGCTTGAGAAACAGAAACAAATCGGCCGTTTTTTCTATTTATTTTACATTAAGTTTCTCCATCTTTCCGTATAGCATATCACTGGTACTAGCTCAAGAATGATTTTAGGCCCACTAACTGGTAAGTAGTTGGGCGTACATAAGTGACATTAACATCCTGAAATTTTGAGCTATATGTTACATATACATAATGTCATCATTTTGTGGAGCCTTTTTCAAAATCGTGTTCAGATACAACTTATTTACTTGTTCGGTTGCAATATTAAAGCAGTTGCTGGTTGTCGGATACGTAATATAGTTCATGAAACCCTCATCTTTAAACTCAATTCAGGTATAGTTTATGACTCCAGCGACTCACCGTCCAGTCCACGCGTACTCACACTAGTTGTCTGTTGTTCTATAGGCTACAATTTGAGTGAAAGTACCAATTTTAATGGAAACCTTAGCGAAAGCAGTATGCAGATAGTTCTCCCAGTACTCGTATCCTGAAAATTTCACAACATTAAGCGCGTTAAACGAAGTCAATATTTTACTACAGATTGAATTTTCATTACATTTAATTTGCTTTCTTATTACGCTTCATCAAACACAGAAATCGATTGTGTCTAACTTTAGGAAAACTTGTTATTGTTATGCATGACAATTTTATCAAAATATTACTAAACCCTACTCATAAAAATTACACTACATACAAAAGAGTAAACAAGTCATGACAAAGCATGAGCGAAATAACGTAGATGAATCGGTTCGCAGAAGTGACGAAATTTGGCCATAGGGGGTC
>JAQIXX010005579.1:0-13733 GCA_034700605.1 Willowsia nigromaculata | reverse complement strand
AGGTGCTTATCGTGGATCGAATTTACCACCTGCTCCTTCGTCTTACTCGATAACACGTACTTATCTAACATGAGCTCCATTTTGAGCTCCTGGACACTGACCACCACCACTTTTGTCGGAATAACAATTCCCTAATTAATTAATAATTTTTTATAGGAAGCGTTCACTCTAATTGTTCTAGCCTTTAGACAGCTGTTTTCAACAACAATCTATATCCGCAGTTGACATTTTTGGTGAAATAGTTTGTATCTCTCTGTCCAAAAATATTTTCAGCTCGAGCTATCAAGTTTTGGTTGATTGATGCATGATCAACAAAAATACAGCAGATACAACAGAAAAGAAAATCGAATCATTGCAAGCTTTGCATTACCTACTTTGCATAGTCATCTTTTGGTAACCTCAAAACTTATTATGCAAAACAGCTCAATTGAGTACTTGCTAATTTGCCTTTGCCTATCTATGAATCATCATGAGTCCAATGTCAAATGTATCCCGCCCGACAATGCAATGAACGACTGCAAAATGTCAAATTTGAATATCAGTAAATGCGATAGAAAAATTTCACTTTCATGAGAAAACTAATCAAAATGGTTGAGCTTAATAATGATTTATTTCATTGGCAAATAGAAAAGAAATAAAAATTAGGGGCATTATGAGACAGTAAAGTAAAAGTTTAAAAAATTCTCCTAGAAACGTGGATGGATTGAACTTTGACCTTGACTGTGCCGATGATTGATCAATGTGGCTATGATTAACATGACATTTTAATAAATTACATGCTAGAGTAACATACGTAGTAATGAGCCAAATATTTTGAATGGTCGCAGTATTGAGTAATATGGGATTCTGCTAATCAAATCTGCAAATGCAAGTACACAAGAGAATACATTTTATTCCAGACATAAAATAAAGCCTACAAGAAAAGATAACATGACGATTGGAGTAAATCCAACTGATCCTCCAGCAAGCGAACTAACCCCAGACGCATGAAGAGGGCACGTTGAAGAAACGGGGACGTAAGGCACGTATTCCGGGTACTTTACGATGTAATTCTGCATATAAAAATATATTATTAAAGTTTACTTAATTTTATTTCCACATTTAACATATTGTATTACTATTACAACAGACCTTCAATGGGATTCTCTTGAAACTAGGTCCAGTACAAAACGACACATGTTGCCCTGAGCAATTAAAATTCATAAATCATAAATTCGCAATACAACTCATCACCATCGCAGCAACATACATTGACATTAAACCAACCTTCCCACCACTGTTTCCAAACCCGCTTGGTAAGCTGTCCATCCCTACTAGTCCAGTCCAGCGCGTCAACGAACTCCCTAACAGTACGATCCCTCCCCTCACCAGGATTCGGATCTGTGACATATAGCAAATCAAACGGATACTCAGGCTCTCCATGAGTTCCATTCTTCAATATATAGGCGTCATCACCGGGGTCGTAAAGTTGGTTCGGTCTGTAAAGATAAAATCCATTAATCACGTTTGTGACGAAGAAAATCGCATATAAAAATTTGCAATCTTACTTCGGCTTATATGGCAACTGTAGCATCTTGAGCACTTGTTTCCCATCAACCTGCCGTATCCCAAGAGCATCAAAAAAGTTGCTGAACTCTGGCTGCGTTTTACAGAGGGCGAGTGGTATCTTTGGGTAATATGTCACATATGCTTGGCACATCTCCGAAAAAGTAGAAGTTCCTTTTTAAACGTTTCACAAATTCAAATTTCAAATTGTCAATCGGTCAAAATATCGAAGTCTCCTTTTATCAAGTGTCCTTACCTCCCTGTAATTTGCAAGAATATTTATTAGTGTTTCACGATCATATCACTTGGCCCCAAAAAAAGTATTTCATTGAAACTCACATAAGTGATCCCGTCTCTATCACTGGTATCATAAGTGCCTACAAATTGGAATTATTGGAAATCAGTAATTAAATTACAATTATCATTCAATTGAGATTTCTAAATCACCACACTAACATTCAACCATGAAAATATCCCCCGGTAGAATGACCCTATCCGGAGTGACGAGTCTGCTCTGCTGATAGTTAAAGTCATAATGAAGATCCTGTGCTATTGGGGGCAACTCGACCCCATTCCTGATATGCTTAAGGACCATCTTTGTAGCTGCCAAGTGTGCATGAAGAGTCGCATGGGTAACGGTAATTCCCTCAGGAGGAATTATAGACTGGGTGCACTCTGGAGTGCAGAACGCCATGTTCCTAAAGCCAGTAGCTTTTGGAGGTATCATTTGGAACTGACCGAAACGGGCATGAACGGTAATGGTTCCATAGTCATTTTTACGAGTATTCTCTGTTATGAACACTCGGATTCCCGAACTGTCCGTAACTAAATTAAAATTAAACATTTAGAGTTCCCGATTCAGAGTTAAGTGACTCCTGAAGAGTACCAGTAACATATTATGCTTACACTGAATCTGTTTCGGATTATTGTAGTGGATCTCGAGCATAAAATATGTAGTCCCATTGTGCTCATCGTGAAGTGGAATTCCTCCATGTTCGGGAAGCATCAACCCCTCCGCGCCAGCCACCCAAACAAACTGAAAAACGTATAAAACCATTCAGACAAACAACTCTTAAACTTAATCCGAGGTAATGAATTTACCGGCACAGTGATGCAAAACTCTCCCCACTCTGGAGGCATATTCCTCGTGTAGCACGTTTCCCCAGGGTGTTCCAAGTACCTCTCGAATACATCCTCACTCGATCCAACATGAGGTGGAACAGAGCACTCAAAAAAATTAATATGGTGAACCCACTCCTGGTTCGCTTCCTCGATCAGCGTCCGGTACTACAACCAACAACTTAAACATTAGCCATCCCAGTCCCAATACAAAAAACGATCATTTTATTTACCCTACCCCAATGATTTGGTGCTTCCTTCCAGGTTCCTTAAAGTCAGGAGCCTTGAAAATTCTACAGTGATATGTCGTATCTGTCACCCCATCCACCTGAACGTCATTCATCTTCACGTCCCAATAATGAATTCCAGGTTGTGGCACAGATGAGTCATCTGGAAACGCCATCAAATGAGTTTTCACTTTGATGAACACGCTCCTCCCACCTCTGAAATCAGCCCCATGATACTTTGGTTTGAACGCCCCGTCACTCCCCACCGGATCCTCATCACTCACAGCCCAAATCAAACGGACAGTATCTTCCTGAAACACGATATCAATTCGATTAACTCCAACTCAAAATCATATCCCGAGTAGCCCCAAAAATAAAACTACGCACAGTAATCTCAGCATCCTGTCCCGAATCGCAAGTGTCCCACATTCTCTTGAATCTAAAAGTCGTCCCCACACCCGCATTCTCCTCGGCCCACAATAACTCATAATTAGATTGCTCATCTTCCAGAGGTGCGCTATTCCCAACCGCATATAGATCCTTAATGTGAGCCTCCCCCGTTGCAGAATCCACCCATCCCATCACGATATCACTCCCACGCATAGCTCCATTCGGTGAAAATCCAACAGCCAAGTATCCAGTCACAGGCGCAGACATCTCCATCACAAGATACCTGGAATCCTCATTGTTCCACCGGATGTGATACCCGTTTCCCACCTCCAGGTCTCTCGTCCACCGGATATCTTCCGGTGGGGCACCTAAAGCACCAGCTCCCAATGTAAGCACTACTGCTAGTGCTAAAATTAGCTCCATTTTTCACAAAATTCGCAAAAATTCAGAGAACGATCTGACTCAACGTGTGCAGTCCAGGACCTCTGGACATTTTGTGTGCCAAAATGTGAAGAGAACAAAGCCAGCCAATTTACCAGCAGAAAACAATACAAGAAAGCCCAACAATCGCTTAGCCAAACCATGATGATGATAGCATGCTAAACGCTCATAAAATGTGTGGATCCAGAAACTCAGCATGATGACTTGTCGTAACAAGTGCCGCCAGCCTGTTTTTCACCATTTCCAATGAGTACGCCAAAAACCAAATGCCAACAAGTTGCAAAAGTTTAGTTTTGCTCAAATACTTGTTTTTATGCGAAAAACAGTTTATGTAATCTAAAGAAAGATGCTAAATTCGTTCGTGTCATTGTTTCTCATCATGATCCATCGTGGGAGATGCATTAATTGGCGTATTGTGCACCTGTGCCGTCCTTCCAGAACACCACCGCCGTACAGATGCTTACACAGAACTGGAAATGAGCATGCAAAATGCGTGGTGTGATCGCGTTTGTTGACTCAAAAATAAGCAATAAAATTATAATACATGGCAGAAAAACAGGTTTTATTGTGAATTTTTCATTCGAGATAAAATAGTTGACATGCAACTGTCATTCTTTTAATTACACACTTTTATGGAGATGCTTACACCTATCAGTCTATTTTGTGTAAAATTGTTATGATCACGCTCACGTTATCGCGGTATCATTTGAGAGAAACTTAATGAATGGCGAGTAATGAGGAAAGATAGAGTTAATAAATTGGTAAATAAATACTACTTCCAGCGAAAGTCTCTCGTTACCTACTTCAATCGGCTCTTTAATCTAAATTTTTAAAAATCTCATTCAAGACTGATCATCCATAAAACAACCAAAAATCTAAATGTCCAAACAAATCCTAAAGAATCAAGCATCTAAAAACAATCCTGTCTGATTGTCTAAGAGTCATCAGTAACCTTGCATTTTAAATGACTATTCCAGAAGTTGGAAGTCCGTTTGCAGTGTAAAATCATTTATAACATTTACACACGATGGGTGTCAATATTTTTTTAAGCTAGAGGTAAGTGTTTCATGATCACAAACTGAATCTAAAATTAAAGTGTTTCAAAAACTGGCATGTCATTGAATTACTTTCTTTACAACAAATCATCCTTAACAATGACGAGAGGAAGTTCCAAGAAGACTCAAGAAGCTCTAAAAAAATGGTGGTGTTATGTGAGGAGAAGCTAGAAAAGCCACCTGATAGACATGCTTTACACAAATGTTGTCACATGTGGACCGAACCCCGAACCCGGACATGTATCACTAGCCATGGAATTATTAGTGCATGTTCCTCTGCATACTGGAGCTCAGCTGTTATCCAGAATATTGGCAGTGGCTAAACACTTGTCCAGGTTATACTACATACCTTGGAGTGTTTCTCTAATCACGCTAAATCAATAAAGCTTCAATTTTAAACCTTATTAATAGCTTGTAAATAATTTAAAATTATCCACGACTTCTTAGCTCTTGTTTGTGACCCATCCCCGGCAGCCTCCGACGCTACCTAGAGGTCTATCTTGAAACTGTGCTTTAGTAACGGAATATTCCGTTATAACGTGTTAATGGATGCAGGGTACACCTTACACACACCAAACCAAAATTATGTGAACAAATCTGTAATACGCTTTCTACATTAAAAAAACAATTCTTTCGCGAAAGGAACGTTCTTCCAAGACTTCCATCCACATTTTTTTTGCAACGACATGCAATTTGAATTCCATTAATCATTAATAGAACTGCTTCTTCTGAGTGAACTGTTATAACGTTATCTTCAGTCATGACTTATATTTGCCAAGTATTAACATCATAATTAAATAATTTGAATCTCAAGGTTAACTAGAAAAACGTCATCATGGGTGCAGAGTCACAAGTACAAATCTAAAGTAAGCCCCCAACTGGCAAGTACAAACATTAATTAACTGATTTCAAATACTCAGCTACACATTTTCTCATGATTGATTAAAATCTAAATGCTAATTCTATTTAATAGCAGCCTAACTCAAGAAGAAGCAGGAATACTGTGTTGTCGTGCAATGGAAATGGAAGTTATTTGTTTAGTTGAACTGCTTTAAATATATGTTATCATCTTTTGTACATATTATGTGATCCCAAAATGTTGGTTGTCTTCATGGAAGTTTAGTTGCGAAGGACAAAACCGAAAATTCTAAAAAGTAATCTCTTCGTTTCAAGCTTTTAACAATCAAGTAGTTTTCAGTTCAATTAGGATTAAAATCATTATTTGCTTGTTATTTCACTCGTCGATTGCAATCATGGCACTGCAACAATTATTCGCATCCCTAAAGGCGTTCATAATTTGGAGAATCCTGATAATAGCAGTGTTCATTGGAGCTGCTTCGTTCATCTGTGTTATTGAAGGGATACTGTACGTGACTTTACGACCATGGAGCCACCGGATTTACAGAAAAATCGATTACTACTTGGCTTCTCATATTGCTTATCCCAGTAAGTTCAAAATATGGTATTTTAAGGACTTTAGACAGTAGAGAGAGTTAGGTATTTTAATTATTAACTAAATGCAATCTTTCAATTGTAGTTCCCGTATTCTTGTTCGAGTGGTGGTCCGGAACTAGATTCGAACTGATAGCGGATCCCTCCGTTATCTCTACCCGCCTTGGAAAGGAGCATGCATTAATCCTCCCAAACCACAAGCACAGTATCGACTGGCTCCTCATGTTCCCATACGCTAATCACTTTGGGGTGGTCGGGAACCTGAGAGTCTTCTCGAAGAAGAGTGTTCAGTACTATCCCCCGATGGGGTTGTCATGGAAGCTGCATGAGAATCCTCTCCTTGAACGGAACTGGGAACAAGACAAGCTGAATTTCGGTATTACTTTTGCAGACTTGATGCTAAACAGTTATCCAGGAGGGATGTTGGTCCTGTTCCCTGAGGGGACTAGATTCACGGAGAAGAAGCATCAAGAGAGCATGGCTGTTGCGAGAGCCAAAGGTGTCCCTGAGCTGAAGCATCATCTCCTCCCGAGAACGCGTGGGTTCGTCGAGTGTATGAAGGTCTTGAGAAGTGAGGAGATGTCGTCAGTTCCTGTGGCTGTGTACGACGCACTTGTGATTGTAAGTAGGGAGAACCCAATGACTTTCATGAGCGTATTCAGAGGGGAGGCTTCAGATGTCAAGATTCTTTTGAGGAGGTATCCTGTCGTCGATATCCCAGAGGATGAGCAAGAGTGCGCCAACTGGTTGCAGGAAAGATTCCGAGAGAAAGACAAGATGCTGGATAATTATTTCAGAACTAGAGAATTTGCTCGTGGGGAGGAAGAGTCAGCGAAATTGGGGGAGCTTGAGTCAATCGTGTTACCAAAACGAACCTACATTCTGGTCAACTTTGTAGTATTTGCTGTACTTACGCTTGGACTTTTGTTCCAGATCGTTGGTACTTCGCTCTGGACAAATGTGATTTTATTTGGAATTGGTAAGTGCAAGTCTTTATATGTTCAAATTTTATTTTATCTCTTAACATTATGCAAGTAATTACTTTAGATCGTGTTTATTTCTCTTTCAGGCTACGTCGGACTAAAGGTGCTTGACAGTGCTAATAAAATCGAGAAAGGATCGTCCTACGGACTGAGGTCAAAACAAAATTGAAGATACATTTATTGCTCATCAAATTAACTTATATCTATCTATAATAAATATATATTAAATGTTCTCATGCAAAAGTGATCAAATATCAAATAAATGTGCAAAATGCTTAAAACTTAATAATTGCGACGATGTTTTAATTCCCCGTAATGTTACCCACCCTCCCACACCAAGTAGCATGCTCCCTGAGCTCCTTCTCAGTCACGAAGGCGACAACGCGACACGTATTACACTTGAACGGTTTCTCTTTTAAATGCATGCGTATATGCATCCGAAGCTCTGTTCCATTCCGAAACATGTCCCCACACAAGTCGCATTCCTTATCCTTGACAATTCCTCCATGATGAGTCATCTGATGAGTAGCGCACTGATTTCTCCTGGAGAACCCCTTCCCACAGTCATAGCACTTGTAAGGCCTGACGTGATCATGAACCCGGTTTTTGTGTCCCTTCAGATTGGAAACGTGTGCAAAACTCCTCCCACAAACATCACATTTGAACGGTTTCTCGCGAGTGTGCCACCTCATGTGGGCGACTAGCTGGTCCTGCTGGATAAAGCGCTTCTCGCACAGCTCACATTTCAGTGACCTTTCGCCAGTATGTGACATAATGTGAATGTTCAGCTTCCCAGTGTCGCGGAACCGTTTACCACAGATTTGGCACTCCTCCGGTTTCTCTCCATTGTGGATGCTTCGCACGTGGAGTTGGAGGGAGCATGATTGCGTGAACGACTTGGTACAGAGAGAGCACTTGTAAGGCTTTTCCCCTGTATGTGTTTTCGAGTGACGGGTCAAACTGCCATTAGTTGAGAATGTTTTCTGGCATATTGCACAGGTAGGTTGAAGAGATTTCATCTCCATGATGACGTTTTGCACGTTTTTTGTTCGAAAATGTGGGTATGAAGAGTTGTAAAGTGTTGTTGTAAGAACGTAATAATATGTAATTAATTTTGCTCCAGGAATTTTTATCTAGAAAACTTATCAAAACTGCTGAGAATTTGAATTGAATACAACGATTGTTAGTATTAGTACAATGCACATTGCACGTCTGTAATCTAAACAATATGCAGCATTCAGAATTTTGACTTGAACTTCTCTGACTCTGAATCTGAAACAAAAATGAGCTCGCATCATAAAACCTACGTCAGTGCATGTGTACTCATTCATCATTATTACAAAGCCGCATTCATGAAATGGAGACAAATATTTTAGTGCATGCAGGAAAGAAAAATATCATGAAAATGAACCCTTTGTAAAGATAAAAATGGAATGCATAACAAAAAAGTTCTTGAAATGAAAAAAAAAATGGGTTGGTTAGGATCATAAATTTGAAGATTTTATTTACTGTAGGAAGTTTATTACTTTTCTTTGGCTTTTACATGAGCTTGAAATAATAAAGAAACTTGGAAGGTTTAAGGTTGAAGTACAATCTTTTAGCAGTAAGATGTTATTACTGATACTGAATTCAACAATGTACATCAGAAACTCCTCCCCTTCCTCACCACCACCTCTCCCAGAAACAAAACTACAGCAAAACCACAACTAAACCAGTATGCAAAATTAATAGCCCCGAAATTATTTATCCCCAAAGGTTTAGCCCCGTCATCGTCCACACTACCATCATTCAGCCCTCCATTTATTTCCCTGAACTTCAAAAGGGACCTAAACTTCTCCTCCCTATAGTACTCCTTCATCATGTAAAATGTCACCCCACTGTCCTTTGCCCACCCAACCATTCTGGATAACCCCTGATGCAGTAGCGACCCTTTTTTCAGAGCGGGTGCACTCTCAACAGTAAAAGTCTGGTCAGGGCTCATGTACAACTGTTTTAACTGTCTGTTGGCATGCACAAGTCTCGTAATCCCAACTAGGAGGACGTTCATCCACCCAATACAAGCCGCCTCCCCGCTGCCCGCTTTCTCCAGACAAGCCTTACTATCCGGGAGCACCTTGAACCTCTTCACAATCTCTTTTATCGCTGGATTTGGTGAAGTTTTGAGTAACTCATTCTCAATCCCACCTATCGACTGGAAATAAATCGAGTAGCTATCGTGCTCATGCAGCTCCTCAAACATTTTAGGGAAACTTGGTTTCTCTGGAAACGTCAATCTACCAAGCAAATCGCTCTTGTAAGCAATACCTATCAGGAAGCTGAACATGAGGCAAAGAATTAAAGCAAACCGGATGCCTGTGCCGGTCGATTTAATTTCTGGAGGTTGTTCCACAAGCGTTCCATACGGAATGGTAACCGCTAAGAAAGCACGAAACTCAATCTGTCGGTCGTATTTTGTCGCTACTCCAGTAAAAACGATTAGACTCAGGAGGCATACTGCAGTTAGTAGCCAAACGGGTGGGGACAGTGGCTTTATCATCGCTTGCCATGGGATCACTGGGGTTGGTTCCCTGAAAAAAATCAAATTCGTATTTTTAATTGGGAAGGGATTTCTCGTCACTATCTAAAATACACACGCCACTATGTACGATTTAATTGGCACTATTTTGACAATTTTTCTAGTGCCGTTTAACTTGCAGCTTTTGCCACTATTTTTGGTGCGAAAAACACTGAAAAATCTTGAATTAATTTTTCAAAAATATTTTTCATGCATTTTGAGTCTTAAAGCTACTGCAGAAGTCGCATCCAGCCATGCTAGTTGTTCTATTAGGTTGCAAAAGAGGCATCATTCTTAGGCAGTGTACTGTATGCTAATGAATTTGAATAATCTAGGTTGTTGTTCCAAAACTTGTAAAGTGGAATGCCTGGTATTTTAAAGAATACACTTTGTAAAATGTTACATGATCATGGTTCCATATCTTAGTTTACTTGCGTAAGTACGTCAAATTCGTATTGAGTTTTATTGTAATGTAGCTCTATTTTAGATAGTGACGAAAACCTTTTTCCCATAAGCTTTGAATGTGAAATACCATTAAAATATTAAATGAAACGCTAAATTGTTTTGTAATTGGTTAACAACGGAGTAGATGGTGGGTCTCATGATAACCTACGGACTGGCTGTTTTGCAAATGCTAAAATAGTTACAGCCACCATAGTGACATCTTGCTGTCATTAGGCATCCATGGGAACAATTACAGGTCAACGTGAAAAGCAATTAAATAATTGAAAGACTGTAAATAAATAAAAGTTCATGCTTGATATTTTTAGGACAAAATAACAAAATAAAATTCCCGATGTTATTAGTAGTCCAAATATTGTTTTAGTGAAATGTAAAATGTTTTGTGTAGAAACATTGTACATTACAACAGAAACAGAAACAAACAACCCAATCTATTGATTGCTGGAATGTTGACCATGATCTATGAGGTTTCACTACATACTTGTATGAAAGATAAAATTAATCTTATAATTGAAGCATAATGGATAACTATAATTTTAGCTGAAGCCAATAAAGCACAATTTAAATGAGTTCATTTTGGCAGAAAAATATTCAGAAGTACAATAACAGTACAAATTTCAGAAGATATTCTGTGCATTTTTCAGCATTGTTTCTGTCTTGTGCTCGATATATCAATTAGTTTTACCCGCTTTGCAAGCTGAAAACATTTTAGTGCTCACATTCGATTTGACAAACTCTTTCACCTTTCTTTCACATAATTTAGGTACAAGCAACAGTTCGTAAACGGACAGAAGGCAATTTCACGGATGCCACGTTGCCGTCTAAAAATAGACTTTTACTGTCCACAATTGCTAGTGACATGTCTTCATCAATTTGTAGCGGAATCTCTATTTCCTGCAATTACCTATCTCTCAATATAGGCAGCAATGGCTCCGTATGCTTCTGGATAAATTCTAAAACAATTTTATGACATTAAAGATATGTGATATAGACAAGATAAGATGTTATCATTGCAAATGATTACGTATTTCAGATGCTTGGAGTGATTACAATGATTGGCCGAGCCATACAATGTGATTATATGGCTCGGGTTAAAGAGTATTTCACAAAAAACTTGCTTACCATAAATAGCGATAAAACCAAAATGATAACATTAAGCACAGGCAAAAAAGCAAGGTCACTAGATAATTTTGGGTTTATGTTTGAAGGGTGTCAAATCCCAAATAGCAAAGTGTTAAAATGCTTGGGGCTAACTTTCGACAGAAAACTAACTTGGCAATGTCATATTGAAAATTGTGCTTGAGGTTGAGATTGAGATTGAACTTTATTTATGTCTTAAAAAGTGACAACGATTAGCTGATTTCCAACCATAAGACAATATATAAATGTGAATATAAAAAAACTCATAATAAATTATGATCTATCATTAGATATTCAACATTTCAGCTACTAATATTTCCAAAGAAGCTGTCCTCAAAACCAAACTCAGCATGCAACTAACAGGGAAAATAATAGTTCATATCAATTCATTTTCAAGAGTCATCCAAAAAACAAAGCAAAATCATAATCAACAAACGTGTCATTAAATTAATACAATATATAAACATCTGATCGTAATTCAAGCAAATATTCCATCACTAAATCATCGAAGCAAAATGACAACTCATTTTCTAAAATGCATAACTTACGATTACAAAACATTTTGTTCCACTCATTGATGCAGTTCCATTTTATTGAACTTTTATACACACTTGAGTTGTGAATACTGATTTCTAGTTTTGGCCTATCATTTGTTGCAGATTTTGATAGTTGAAACCACCCCTTAAACAGTTTGCACTTGTAAAACTTGTATACAAATTTGCAAAGCATAAACTTAGGTTGTTTCCACAATAGTTAATAGCCCAAGCTTTTCATAACAACTTTTTAAGTCAATTTTACTGTTATTTTTTCTGTTACGCTTTCTAGTAAGGCGCAAGAAAAAATAACTGGACAAAAACCTGCTTATTTTGTTTTGCAGATTTAATACCTCCGTCTCAGTCTGTACACACCACACAATCAGTCCATAGTCAATTATTGAGATTACAAATGAGGATAAGAAAATCTTTAGAACGTTTTCTGGAAGAAGTCTTCTTACCAGGGAAACTCTTCAGGTGTTAGTTTAGTTCAGAGTTTTAATTAGTCGATTCTGACTAATTCGGGCATGCTGAATTCATATCCGGTGTCCGTTTACTGTAAGAGTGCCGTCTTGAATTAATATCAACGTTTGAAATCAAGAAGACCGCGCGCGCAACGACAGCTCTCCAGCAACAAACATAAGTGTATTCTACATACGCCACACAGCTCATCTTGCAGAAGTGACAAGGAGTTAGACGCTTGTTTTGATGCTCGCTTTCAATACCTTACGAATCTTTGGTACTGCAAGTCGTCATTCCAAAGTAAAAATTAAGCTTGGGCGAGCTTGCATATTGTTTCTACCAGCAAAACTTCAAAACAAATAATTTCCATTAATCATCCTCTGCTGTTATCATCATGTGTTAATATCACTTAATGGATGCTTGAGTCCACGATCCATCAGGTACTGAAAGTGCATAAAACAAGCACCTCCCCTGGTCACGTCTGCAAGATGAGCTGTGTCGCGGTGTGTAGAACACTCTTATGTTTGTTGCTGGAGAGCTGTCGTTGCGCGCGCGGGCCAATTTTGAAGGGCCAAAAGTGGTCTTGTGCAGCATTTTTGGGGCATGTGCCTTTTGACAAAGTTTTTCTACTAATCAGGAGCTTTCGATTGATATACGACATGTAACCATCCACGATTGGCCCAACCCTCCTTTAAGAGGCATATGGTCCTTTCTTGAAATTCCCTTTGCTTTGCATCACTGACACCTTGACGTCTAACAGTAAAGCTTATGGCAATGATAAGGCAAGCACAGAAAATTTATTCTTATCCAAGCTTGTGGTTGTTTTAGGTAAAATTCTTGCTTTGGCATAGAGTTAAAAGTAAATACTGGATGTTAAAAATTTTGTTAGAATTCAGCAGTCAGCAGAATTATGTTTCAGTAGAATCTTGATGTATTATCACCGCAAGAATGTGAATTATTTAAATCTATTTGCCAACGTATCATCAGATTATGTATAGCATAATAAAAGCTTATAAATATGTGACTATTGGCAAAAGCTTTGAAAAAGCGTAATAGCCTAGCTCAGAGCCCAGATCTGATATATTATTATTTGACCCTAGAAGCTAAGTCTAGCTGACGTTGCAATGAATATTTAATGCCTGTAAAAACACAAGGAATTATTTACTAAACAGAACATGGACAGTAAGAGAAATGCTGACATTTATCAAAAAAGTCGTGCTTCATCAACTAGAATATTTACTTTATTCAAAACCATCAAAGCTTTAAATCATAAATTTAAAAAGATTCTTGTCAACTGATAGAATCCCCGCTCTAGAGAGACATGGGAAAATACCTAAAACATTTAATTTTGAAATACATTTGACATAACA
>JAQIXX010005578.1:0-13734 GCA_034700605.1 Willowsia nigromaculata | reverse complement strand
CACTGCTTCTACCTGGGAGCCAGACCTTCTTGTCGGTGAACGCATTATTTAAATGGATACTTCCCAGGAGTGAGGCAGTTCCTCTCGCGGGATCAAATAGAATGATGGATCTGTCCAGAATCGATGAAGATGTGGATGACGGGCACATAATGTAGACGAGCTCATCACTGGAGTCCGACACTGGACTTGTGGAGACAACTCGACAGTTCCCAGATTGAAGAAGTTCCCTCATCAGAAATCCTTGTCCACTTGTTGTAATCGTCACCGGGGGTAATTTGATCCATTCTGTGGAGTCCACATCAAATTTCCACCAGCTCAACATTGCATCATTTTCTTCAGCTGTGCTTTCCGCCCCCGCAAATCTAGTGCTTCCGGTCGCATACTCTTTCTTCTCAAATGGTATCGACTTCACTGCGGATGACGGCTGAAGCATCATGATGCCTGAGTGGTCACACCAAGACAATGTATTCCTGTTGAATTGCGGACAACTGTCAAAATTGGCTGTAGTGTTGCCATCTGGAAGACAGGCGTCACAGCAGACATACGAGATCCACGTGGCAGCAGTGGAGGAGGAGGATGGAGGAGAAGATGAGGACTTCCGTTTCTGTTGGATTTTATTTCCTTTAAAGTCATAAAGCCAGACAACGTTATCTTCAGAGAATGGCATGGATTCTGTAGATGATGGAATCCCTCTGAGATTACTGGAGGTTTTGGAGGAGCTCAGAGTTCCTCCAATAGTTCCATGCACAGCCAACCTCCCACTGAGTCTACTGCCGCATAAAAGAGGAAAGCTGAGATTTTCCGGAAATGCGGAGGTGAACGGGTTATTGGAGGAACTGCTATTTCTACTCCTTCCAGTTTCCGGACGAAATACCAAATCCCATTTCGAACTCGTCGAGTTGTACAGCCAGAGATCACTCAAATGATGTGGTGGCGGTGGTGGTAATGAGGAAGTTGAAAACGTGGAGGGTTGATGACCTCCAAAGAGCCACCAGTTTCCGGAGATATCATGCCATGTCCCTGGACCAATGCGACGAGATGGGTAGACAGACATCTTATTTGGGAGATTTTCATCTGTCGAGGATATCGAGCTAGACTCCATTGCAAACGGTGGTCGCTGGTATTCCCATTCTGGGAAAAAAAGTAACAAAAAAAGAAATCCAGTTTATTAGACACTCGTTTGGGGCAACATGAGACGCAAAATGTTCATTGTAAATTTCAAGGATAAAAATGTTTATCTTTAGTGCAAACTGTAAATGGGAAGTAGCTTATTGCATTATTTCGTTGGGGAAAAAAGATGAAAATAAATTTCCATTCAATTTTCACTCAAGAGGAGAAAGCGGAGATGGGAATGTGAAAGGAGAGAGGACATAAAAAAAGACGAGATTTCGGAGGATTTTTTTTTCATAGAGACAAAATCAAGCCATGTGTAAATCCTTTTTCCTTATTTTTTTTCTCTCTCGTGGAAAACTACTGACGATAACGAGCATTACCATTGAATCAAGTTTCTACTAGGAAGAATGCGAATTGAGAAAATCTATTTTGTTTTTTGAGATAATCTGCATTTCAAATAGAAAAACAAAATGCGGAGATTGTGACCCTTTTTCTGGGATTTTGTGCTTTTGAGAGGAGTTTTATTCTAGAAAAAAAATATATAAAGATGTACATAAGCTCGTTATGTATTCTCTCAGCTTGCAAATATTTGTTTTTCCAGGGAGCCTAGCAAAAAAGGAGAAGATGAGATGAAAGAAAACTGAGACCAAAACCAGACCATACAAATAACTGCTTCTACATTAGAGAAAGCATTCAGGAAAGTGCTGGATGCGGAAAATTTGGGAAAATCTTGAATGAAAAGAGAAAACCAGATATAAAATTTAGTGGAGTACTCAATGGTCAGCTCTTTAAATGAAGTACCGCAAAAATCTTTGGGAAAAATGGTTCATTTAACGGGACGATTCAATTCAAAGAAAAATAGTCCCTTGATTGAACAGAAGAACTCTAGATTCTCTGCGAACTCGACCATAGAAAGTTTATTTAATTATTTTAATTTCTTTTGGAAAAACACAAGCAAGATGTGATTTTCCCAGGGTTTCTTAAGATGAAACATGTGGAGAAAAGGATCCAAAGAATGAAAGGCTTTCAAGCAATCTTAAGGCCCAGACACACAACATCTTTAGATCTACTTCCCCGCTTCTATCTTCCGCTTAATTGGTACTTAATCTACTTTTCTTCCTTTTCATAATTAATTTTCCGTTCAAATCTACACAACAATTTCTGCACTTAAATGGACCAGACCGCAATTAAAAGAGGAATTTCTTGTTCTTAGATGTCGAGTGGATGACAATTATGCTTTAATCTATTTAGCTGTAGAAACTAGCTACACAGCGACGTTCACTTTAAGTACTCCAAGCAATTTGTTCAGTCATCGTCAATATTGCGACATGACATAACTCTGTGTAGATTTTTACGGAACCAAAGTGAAAGGATGTGACATCCGTCGAGTCTATTTTGGTCCAAATAAGTAGTATTTTTTGAGGGACAAATGAAAATTCGAAATATACTCAGGTAGATTTTTTTTGCGAATTTTCACTTTCCCCAGCTGGCTTTCCAATTTAATTGAATTCCATACATGGAATTGAATCACATTAAAAACTTAATTATAAATGAAGGCGTTCTCATTTCCTTGATCTAGATTCCCCCTCCCCCCAGAAACATCAAACCATTTTTTTTACAAAATACCATGTCAAACTTCCATTTCGACAAAACAAGGAAGTCATTAGTTTCCCTAACATGTTGGAAGGACACTCCTCCGTTCCGATAATGACATATTTAATGATCTGGACGATACTTGCAACATAAAAATGTATCTTTTCCTCAAAACACAGTATATCATTCTATCTTGTACATTGTAGAATACAGATTTTTAATGAAAGTCAGTTAATGATGAAGACTTTCACTCTGTTGTCCAGTCCAGTATGCTCAGAGGATTATCAAGCTTTCTTCCTATCCTTCTAACTGCAGCATATCTAAAATATTTCTATTTCAACCAGTTTATTTGGACATAGAAGCCTAAAGGAGAGAAAAGCTTCATGATTTTGATCACGTCAAGCTTTCATTAGCTTGGTACATTGCTCCGTCCACTACTGCCAATTTCTTCGTGTTTTGTAACCTAATGAAGGCTATTTCTGCTTTCCCTTTAGTCTCTCTCTAAAGACAACTGCAAATATTTAGGTTCCAAAAAAGTGTAGACACGATCCTAAGACTCTCCTTGAAAAGACTACGTGTACAGAAAGTATATAACCAAAAGGTATATAAAACGAGAGAATCAACTAGACCTCGACAATAACACGGAGAAACGAGAGAGATCTGATGTTACTTCACATTTTATTATCTGCAGAGAAGTGAAGACAAATGGAACAGACTGTGGAGAATGCTAAAATCGTTTTTTCAAGAATCCAGGTCAAAAATTAAGTGTCCATAGAAGAAAAAAAGGGTTGAGAGAGAAACGCATTGAAATAAAATAGTATTAGATTTGGACAAAACTCTGAGCCAAAATTTATACTTTTCTTTATTGCTGCAGATGGCTAGGGTTTTCTACAAGGTAAGGTTTATAGGTAGTGGGAGAACTGAGAAATTTAATTTTCCGATGGTTACGGCATAGACAACAGCCATAGAATCCTAATAGTTTGGATGTTACAACATCATATGAAAATATAGTGATATTTTGAATCCAAGTATAGAGGTAACCCAAATGGTTAACGGAGAAGGAAATAATTTGCAGACAACCCATTCCTAGAATCCTTAATTACACGAGAAAGTTGTAAGGTAAAGAGAGCACACGAGAATCTCAATTTTTCAGTAGCAGATCTTGTTCAGAATCTCAAGTATCATCCAACAAGACTGAGAAAACCTCAATTCTCTGGAACTTCATGCAACTTTTATCTTTTTATTGTTTTCGCCCAACCCGAGTGAAATATATTTGCATAAAATGCAGCCGTGATGCATTTAAATGACCAGAAATTATGGGGAGAGATAGCATTGGCGCAGTTCGGACCATTAACCCTTCTAAAACAGAGAAGAAGAGAGTGTGTGTGCTTGACATAAAAACTGTTGGTTACAGACTATTATATTTGAATAAGACATGTTAAGAAATTCTGCAGAGAATCATGCAGTTTTAGAGTAAATTTATAAGATACCTTTTGCTTCAAACCGAATCATCGTTGAAAGATCTCAATTTTATTTAAACGGCCTTAGAAAGTTTTCGCTGGGTGAGCTTTAAGGCGATGACGGTTCTTTTTTGACGCAGATTACACAAATAACTGTTAACATCACAGAACCCGTCGCCATTTCACGTACTGACAAAGAATCATGCATGTTCTCATGTTATTCTGTAGGGGGAACCTACAACACTTCGTGGTATGTTTTACATCATTAATTTTAATTCTTAGAGAAATGTGCTCTAGAGCAGATGATAATGGTCATGCTACAGAACAACAGCGTTTTTTATTGCTATTCTCAGACGTCACCAATGACCATCAGCGAAGAAATTTAGGTTGCGTTAAGAATCTGTAAGAAAATTTGCCTTGAATGAGTTTATTTATAGATTTGTTAAAAGTATGAAACTGGATATCAATTTTGTACTCAAAACTGAGGAATATTTTATATATTAGTAGTTCTATTGTAAATTATGTCCTTGTTTTGAAGCACACAAATATTTCACTCTTCTGAAAACTTATTAGAGCATAACTTGATACAAAACTCGGTGAATGTAACTTTCATTCAAATTTCATTTTCCTAGAATCCATTTGCATTTCACTTTGGATATATACGCATATTAAATCCAATTTTCTAGTTTACAAAGCCATACGCAGAAACAAGTTTTATGATGCGTGTCTAGTTGGAAGCATAACGGCTGTATTTTAGTTTCTCTAGAGATATTTCGAAATGTACAGTTTGTACAAGAATCCCTTTCATTTGGAAAATATAAAAAGCAGCTCAAAATAAAACAAAAGAAAGAATGAATACTGTTAATCTTGGTACATTGACAGCATTCTTTCAAGTTTAGTAATGTAGTATTTATAGCGAAATATATTGTACATGTTTCGTTCACTTTCTGTAAGAAAGTAATCCCACAAATTACCAGATTATTTGCGAGAATTTTATGGAAATGGGAGAACGTCAACTGGAAAGTTAAACGCAACGACGAATTCGATTTCATTGCGAATTTTGTTGTTTTTAATTTGCAAATGTTTCTTAAATGCTGCTTTCTTATGTATCAAATATTTTGCTATGTAGATAAGTTTACCGGTAAAGAAACCTCGTTTGTTGAATAAATATTCATTTGTTGCTTTACGCCGAGAGAAAGCACAGTCTGTGTAACTTAACATTTTCTTTCAACAACAAACTCTGTTCTAAGCCAAGGCACATACGCGCTTATGAATGAACTGCATGTTTCTGTCGAAACTGAAAAATTAATCCAACCCATTACATCACATATTGTGTTTTACACCCATTCACAATTCTTAGGAAATTCTTGCTCTTGGCTAAGACGGAACAAAAAATATGATAAATTATTTCACTAAAGTAGAATGAGTTCCGGGTCTGCCTTGTAGTTTCCCCCTTCTATAAAAATTTTATGTGGAGGTCCAGAAAGCTTCCTTCTTAGTCTTCAACAACCGAAAGGATTTAATGTCTTATCTTGGCACTACGCCGAGACTAAAAAATACAACTCTGCAGTGCACCGGAAGTAGTGGGTATCTACGAATATAACACAAGCAGTATATTTCACTTCCAGATACAACCAATGTTTTTTGTACAATCTTTTATGGTCCTATATGAATCATAATGATAAGGATTTCAACTTGATCACCATATCTATATTTGGTAACTTTATGGTTATTATAGTAAAAAACATTCAACCATATTTTCATCCAAATATACCTGCAGTGGTCTCTCTTCCCACATGAGATACAGAATTGAATTGGTGTGATCCCATTTTTGCCATCTCGTTCACCACTGGAGATTTATATGACAATATTCCCATTCAATTCAGTTTTTTATGGTTTTATTGCCACACTTGTCGTTTTCGTCCTGCATCGTCATTCACATGAGAATTGCATGTCAAACAGTCAACCAGAATATATCTAAAGAGACACTTGCATTTTGGCTGCTTCATCCACTGTGGTTTTTCCTGCACTGCCTTAAAAATCGATATACAATTTTGCAGAGAAGAACATTCTCCATCATTTCTACCACTTTCACGTGACGCTCATGTCTGATCCAAACAAACAATTTTTATCGCTTGCAATTTTACTACAAGATAGATAAAAACAAATGTATGTGTAAATATCCAAAGTTTGTACGATCAAATTCAAAACCTCTAAAACATTCATAGGCACACGCTCAACATCATGGACAACATTCAATCTAACAAACAAGACAAAAACTTTTTGTTTTTTGGCTGCTTGTTCCTGATAATTTGTTTTCCGTCTCTGTTTCTACTCACTCCTCAACTCACACAGCTTCCGCAAAATTCTACTGCTGGTGATAGCAAATGTTCAGGCATGCATGCAAAATTAATGATTTTGTGGTTTCCTTGTTTGTATCAAACACCAAGGAGAAAACATCGTCATGCATGAATAGCACATGTTCTCACAAAAACCATCTTTGTAGCGAATGAGTGTAATCTAAACTATTGGAATTGTTTAAAGCAGATGCAACCACAGGGATATGTAACGCTTCATTGCAATCTCTTCTTCTTTCAGGTTGACTACCAAGTATTTCAAAAATGGTTAAAATTTTACACGTGTTTTGTTGGAATTCCAAATTTAAACGCAGCAATTTCCAAAGAAGTTTTTCCATTCATATTTGCACATGTCGGTGACATACTTGTCATAAGAACGTGAGTACTATCACAGAAGTGATGGAAAGATTACATATTAATCCCATTCATTACAAACATTTTGTGCATTTTCGAAAATATGCCAGAGTAGAAGTATACAGCTTTATAATTTTCGAGAGAATATTTACTCGAATTTACGAAAAAAAGCTTAAGAAATGATCTCCACTAAAAACCAAGCCACACAGTCCCAAATGGCTGAAATGTTTGGCTGTCAGCCATGTTTTTAAAACTCTGGCTAAGCTTACTGGAAATGAATCACCGTCGGGAACACAATATAGGTAGGTATATGGGAGGATGATAAAAAACGAAAATGGACTAAAAATCCTGTAGTATTTGGAACACTAAAGATTATGTGGGGGCGGCCAAATGTAGTGCGGTTAAATGGCATGTGTGTGTGATATACTCTACATGCATGCAGTCCATCTTGGGAAGACACGATTTGTACAGTGTCATTTGTCATTCTGTTCTCTACACAAAAATGTCCCTCAACAGTCGTTGTAATCACCAGTGAGCTTTGAGCTGTACTATAATTCCGTTTTTTTGCACAAAACTTGTACTTTTTCCATGTCGCCAGCGTTTTGCATGTATTCCGTTACAAGTAGGCTACTAAAAAGTACCTAAATGCATTGTGAAATTTTGTCCATCTCGAGAACTCATATTTTTCAAGTTTTGTTTCTATTTCACAACCGAAGGCAATCATTCTGTGGGAAATTTACCATCAGAGTGTAAAGGGTAAAGTGGCTGTAATTTTGACGAAATACATTGTTTCATAAGCGCAGCTGTTACGGGTATTTTCATTTCACATGAATGCTTTAAAAAGAGAGCTACATTTCATACTAATTAATTAGGAACCATTTCATGTCGACGTTTTCCTAAACGTAACATGTGTGCATCTAACTTTACGTAATCTTTTGGAGAGTAGTGTCGAATGACGTAATTCATTAGCGATCTGATGATAAGTAGGTTTTAGGATGTCAGATACGTAATACATAGTTTTTGAAAATGTCTACCAAATTTTTCTAGTGCTTTTGAAGCTCCGCTTTTTAATTAGTGCTAATTTTTCATACAGCTTGTTTTCAAACCTGTTTTCAAAGAGCTTTGAAATTTTTTGTAATAAAAAGGGAATATGATGGACAGCTTTTTATATTATAAATCTCTACAGTATTACGTTCTACGTTTAAAGTATAGAGCTAATATTAACATTCAAACATACGTGCTTACATGATCGTAGCAGCAAGCGTACGTCAAGCTAACGAGATAACAAGGATAACGGATCTTTTACGCAATATAATCCTTTCTTTTATGGCTGTACCATCATCATTACCTTCATTTTATGATACTCTATACCGTTTTTACCTGAGCTTGCAAAAGTATCAACTTATATATGAACCAAGGCAAAAAAAACGCTCTCCCGTAAAATTTTCAACCAAAGTGCCACTACAATCTAGTTGATGCATTGCATTGATAACCTGAACAAAGAAAGCTTTTTCCACAGAATATTTTTTCATTTTTTTCCTAGACAACTCTACGCTCTCCGATCTGATGCCGCTTTTTGAAGCATGACATGACAAAAAGATGAATAGGCATCCAGAAAAGAGGACTTTCAGGTATACTCAATGGTTCCAAAAATGACCGAATCTAAAGCCATTTTTCAATCCAGAGATTTACAATGACTTAGATTTTTTTAGATGAGATTCGAAGCAAAGAGTTGTCAAGGAGACTTGAAAAGCTAATCTTGGCTTCGTAAAAGGTTTTTACTCACGAACAATGGCAGTAGCCGAGTAAAATTTCAAGTTGTATACAAAATCCAAACTTGAGATTCCATCCTTGCGTAAGATCATGTCATCTTGACATTTTACCTGTGTAGTAAATTACTATATGGCAACTTTTTTTTCCTAAAAAAAGTTACTACAAAAAAAGTTTTTCCCTTTAGGGAAGTAAAAGCGGCGTTCCAGATAGGAGCTAGAATTGTTCATAGAACGTCATGTCATTCCTTTACATTCCTTTTGCAAGCTCTCTTGGGACTACAAGTGTACAAAGAGAACAAATCTAGTTATTACAACAGTGCATGGCTGATTGCATGTAGTATGTAACTTGGTGAAAAAAACAAGAGTCGCTAGATGAAAAACTTGAGGCGTTGTCTGTGACAATAGAGCACAAACAAAATAATATGAGTTTAGAGAATGCCAGAAAAAAACATCCGAGTTTGCAGCTTACACTGAAATAACAAACCTAAAAGTTAGAACGTATTGTCAGGAAGGAAGCGCTTTCAAACAAGCTATTGTTAATATTCCAGAATACAAAAAAAAACTTTTGCATTTTTCAGATCATACGATAAGCTTTTCACCATAAATAAATCTCATTCATTTGCTGTTTAAGTTGCTGTGTTGTATGTTGTACACACATAAAGCCCGTATATCCAAATATTTATCTTCTTTATGAATAGTTTTAATGGATTTCACCGCAACCATTAACTCAATCACGGGAGAAAAATGATTAAAGGTAAGGAAAGCGGTGAATTGCTTTAAGAAGTTAATGAGATGTGGGATGAGATGAGGAAAATCTTAAATGGAAGATTTTAAATGAACGGAAATGGGGATCATGGTGTGGTTTCAGGCCTCAGGTTAATGATGTTACGCTCATGATACTTTCTACACATTTCTTATACAAGTTGCTACATTCTAAAATGACATCACTGTCGTACCCTCACAGAAGAGAAGGGGAGGAAAATCGTTAAAATGAATCTGCATCTCTTTCATCAAAACTTTTCCCTTTCTTCCATAAAAAACTTCTACAAAGTTTCCTTCCCTTCTGCCCACACACACACTCCCCGGAAAATGGTAATTTAGGATGTAAAGTGAAAGTACTAGGCATGAAGAAATGTGAAGATGTGAAAAGAAAATGAGATGGAAACCAATTATTTTCTAGGACGAAATATACTGCCTGCATAATACCTACTTGTACGGAGAAATTTTTGAGTGCAACAAATATTTGTAGGTGGAATGAATGAAAGCCGTTTGTGTAGATCTCTGTCTCGTCAACCGTCACGATGCATTCTCATGAAAACCCTTTCACTAGAATGATTAGCTATTTGAGAAAAAATATTGATTTTCTCTTTCATTCTTCCTTCCTTTTTATTCTTTCCCGGTTTTTCTTACAAATATCGCGTAGGAGTCGCCCTTAGCAATGTTGAGAGTTGGAGACTAAGTTTCTTTTCTCTGAGGGAATAAGATGCGGGTATGTTTACTAGAAGATGCAGATTATAAGATGATGAAATCCTTGAGACTCGGAGAAAAAGGGGGAACGGAATGATGAAATTTTCTCTCGAATAATAAATCCGTTTAGGAAAGAGTGCAGGAAAAGGCGCAGCTGGAAACATAATAGAATTGTGAAACCGCTTTGTAATCAAAAGTTGAGCAATTTTTGGGAGATTAGAATTTCGGTGGTTTCGGAGTTTTGTGTGAAAGTTGGAACCAAAGTTAAATGAATCTGCGTAGCAAATTATTTAGCAATTAGAATCACCGAAATCATGGATAACAAATATAAACTTATTAATGATCAAAACGTTTATAGCATTTCTGAGTAACCAACTTTGTATCAAAAATATCCTGCTACTCTGATCGATGAGATGAACAAAGAAATAAATCATATTTCGTGTGGGTTTGAACATTTTTAATGAGATCCAAATATTTTGCAAGCCTACACAAAGAAATTAGTTATGAGAGATTGCTTTGTTCCTTTAATGTTCAGTGGTTCAAACACATATTTATCCGGAGGGACTCAAACATTTTTTGGTTGCTACAGTATTGCGTAAGGTGCAATAATATTACACAATATAAAGAGGTCTGGCGTACATAAACTATGGAATATTGAGAAATTGTTAGATTATTAGGTTATGTGGTAATTACGACACAAAAATATTGCATAATAATTCTAAAAATATCACTGAGAAATAATAAGACCTTTAAGAACAACGCAATGGGCTAAATTAAATTAGACAGAAAAGTATTTCTGCTTAGAAAAGTAGGCTATTAGTTGAACGCCCACTCAAGTCTTGTTTCTATGTTTCATAAATGATTATCAAATTTACTAGCATTATTGCTGGAAATGTTAGATTCCAGGTAACTTTCGTTATAATTGTTTAGCTGAGTGGGTTTTCTTGAATGAATAAACAATTATATTTTCAATGAAAAGTATTGAATACACAATTATTAGAAGCAACTATTTACACGCTTGTTACATAAATTGTTACTTTAAAGTGCTACAGAATTCTACATTTATAATGATGCGTTGAGTGATGCATAAAAAATAGAGAGTCAGAAATAACTGGAAAGAGTTTACTGACTTGATGGTTTAGAGTGTAGCGGTACATAAAACGAAACGACAAAAGAGTTTCCCTGAAATTGCGTCAGAAGCAGTAATAAATCACTTTACTAATAGCACTTGTGTTACACAAATGATAGGATACTTTGAATTGGGATTACTGCAGAAATAACATTATTACGTGCAAAGATGATGATGAAATATTAATAAAGCAAATTGAGTGGTCATGCTTGACTTTACTATACGACTTACGAGTGTTCTAATGCCTTGTTATATCAGGTACTCCATGTATGACCAACCATTATGATATCATAATTGTTTTGTTTCATAAAAAAACCAACTATGGGCTACACGCTTTGAACTACTGCTTGGTGGATTTAGTCACTTAATTGCTTGGATTATCGATTAAATCATATAGAGCAAAGCTCTATGCTACCATTTTGTTTGCAGTCTTTTTGTACGCACAGTATTATGTAACATAGTACAATACTAAAATACAGATAATATTAGAAAAATGCAATCCACAGTTCTCTCACGTGTACACCCGCCAACCTGAATGTGATTCTGTAACATCCGCACTAAATATGCAAAAATCTCAACCGTTTACCTGCGTCAGCAAACCAAAATATTTGGTGTAAGAAATTCCACAAATTCCAAGCAAAAACTATTTTAACCGATAACGTCATACTGTGCAGAGTCCTTTAACCTCTGGATACTCTAAGATTACCCAATAATGCAGAAAATTAAGAATGCACTCAAAAATCTGCAAGTTTCTCTACCGAATTTTGCTAACTTGCAGGAATTGTTACATTTGTCACACGATGTGTTATCTAAGGTAGGAAGTAACACAGTTTCAATAAAATCAAATAAATGTCAATTACATATTGACATTATCATTCCGTTTATAGCCATGAAGTTTACACCTGTTTACAAACCTGATGCATGTAAACATGGCATGTGACCAGTCCAAGAATGTCAACATTGTAATAATCATTTATAATTTACATAATGTTTACATTTAATTACCACATAAACCTTGATTTTTTCACTGATATTATCTTAATATTTCCAGAGAATTCTCGATATTATGCAATGTGTGCTTATAAATTCGCCATAAATCTGTGCAATTGTAACTGTAGGAATAGAAAAATGCAATATTTGTTTAAATTAAGTCATCAGCGACGTGCTATTTTCTTAAGGATGAGCACTTACGCATATTGAAAAATAAATTTACACAGTAAACCAAAGTCAGTGGCTAAATACGACGAAAACTTTTAAAGTTCATGTTTCATATCGGCCAAAATAAACCTGACAAGTGATAATCTCGACGGATTATAAGGCTCTTCCGCGAATGCGTATAAAAATGTTGGAAAGATAAAATATTACAGAAGCTTATTCTTGACTACCTGCAATTAACCTGAGTGAATGCATAGAAAACAATCTATGCTTATCTTTTAACATTGAAATATACAGTTATAAAACGTTACATGCGTCTCTTCTCAAAGTCAATGTCAATGCTGCAGAATTTTTTTTACAGTGATTTATTCCTGGTGATTACATGTTAAGCGTAATTTGCAAATTATATTTACCTTTGCACTGGGAATTAAAGAATGCTTTGAATTTCGACGTAGTTTTTGCATGAGTTCATTTTCACAATTATTATGTCATATAATAAAACGTCACAATCATGATCGTAATAAAAGTTGTAAAGCTGAAAAATCACGGTATAATGATAACCTGCATTCTTATCGTTAAGCATTAAAATTTTTTGGACTATAAAATTGATTTTATTCTGGAGACAAGATCACACTTTACACAGAGAGCGAGCAAGAGAAAGGACGAAGAGGCGAGGGAAGTGAAGATTTTTTAAGTGAAACGGATCGACAAAGTAAAAAACTCTGACAAAATGAAAGGAATCACAATAATTTTTGGAGCTATTTGCCTTACGGCTGTTAGCGCTAGACCTAGTAAGTTGGAATGTGCAAATATTTCATTTTGAAATGAAATTTTTATTTAAAAAAGTGGAAATATGCTAATATGACATTATTAAAATATTCCAGGTCCTCCATCAGACTGTGTAATAGACGAGCTAAGGCCTAATCCAGATAACCCGCATACATTTTATTCTTGCACACCTTATGGGCCAGTGCTGATGCAATGCCCTGCAGATTTGGTATTCAGTGTGGAGGCAAATCGTTGCGAGTGGGCGGCGACTCAGGGTCCTGGAGAGCCGGAGCCTGAACCATCTACTCAGGCTCCTACGGAACCTGCACCAAGTTCGGAGGCTCCACAGCCAAGTACAGAAGCACCCCAACCTAGTACAGAATCACCAGTTGAGGAGACAGAAGCTCCTCAGCCTTCCACAGAGAGTCCAGTAGAAGAGACTGAAGCTCCTGAGGAACCTTCCACTGAAAGCCCTGTTGAAGAAACCGAGGCACCTGCTGAACCATCCACGGAATCCCCAGTTGAAGAAACTGAGGCTCCAGCGCCATCTACAGAAAGTCCAGTTG
>JAQIXX010005577.1:0-13735 GCA_034700605.1 Willowsia nigromaculata | reverse complement strand
CCATGCTCATCAAGCGTCACTGCTTTCTCAGGTACTGGATCATCACAAGGTACATAGTCATCGTCAATGTCAAGATTGGATCCACTAGTGAATGATGAATCGTCATCGTCAGTGTACTTTTTTCGACTAATACGCTTTCTACAACGTAAGGTTCTCTCTACGACACTAACGCGTTTGGCGAGTGTCGTTGGCTCCAATCGCGCTAATGCTACGACAGGTTTCAGTCTCAACTTTAGATCATTTCTACCAAGGGCCACGTGGTGAATCGGTGAGGAAGGCTGATCATCCTGGTCACTTTCTGTTTCAGTTTTTGATACAGGAACACGAGTTACTGAATCCATGATCTGACGAACATGATCCAAGTCTTCGGGATCATGAGTGTCTGCAGAATTTGCTTTGGCATCTTTACTAATAATACGTTTTCTGGTCAGGGTTTCATTATTTTCATCAGTGCTATTATACACGACTTCCACTGACTGTAGGGCTAGTTGTTTCTGCTGAGACTTGAGACGCCGATAATATTTGTCACGACGTGATTTTTCGAACCTTCTGAAATGTTGCCTCAAAAGGTCGGTTTCAGTGGTTAATATACTCTGTAAGCAAATCAATTAAATAAGTACATATGTTCATAATTTTTCTTGGTGTGGCAATCTCAACGGTACGCAGTCAGTAGATTATATTTACCTTGTACTTTAGATTCCATAAGTCGCACAGATACTTCCGTTCGATCCATGTGGACGTTTTATTATCGGTTAGCAGAATAAATATTTTGCCGTACATTGATCTTGGACACATATAATTGAACTTTGTCTGCTTTGGTCTTATACTAGCACTACGATGACATTTGCTAAATGCATTGAAAATTTCATCTTCAGTACAGTTTTGCAGCGATGGGGGGCAAATCAGCATTGATTCTGGCTTAACAATTATATCGTTCGGTTCTTGCATGGAAGACATATAATAATCATGGTGTTGGTTCGAATCCACAGTAGTAGTGCTCCTTGTACTTGATGTTTGTTGCTTCGGCTTTTTGGAAAATAATCTCTTTCTAGACCGCTTCCGCTTCATCCTTTTTGGTTTCACAGAGGTCAAGTTGGTTCCCTCCCCATGGGTTTGGCTTTCTTGAATTGCATTCTGAATATTATCCGTTTCTGTAACCGTTTGGACAGGTGGCGAAGCAAAATTTTCTTCCGGTTCAGTTTTGGCGACATCATATTCAGGATCCTCTAGCAGTAATTCGTGTTTGTCATCACTTTGTTCCTCTTCCCACTCATCCTCGACATCCTTAGGCTCCTCCTTAAAAACCGTAAACTCTGCCTCTTGTTGGTCACTATCTGCACCCAAAGTACTCGTGTCCATTTTCCTCTGTTTGGTGCTGTTTTCACAAAATAAAACATTCCAATTCGGAGTCCAGTCACAATAAATAGAGATTGAAAAATTAAGGTAAATTTATTTGCGCGGATATCATTTACCAATGAAGCTCTGGCGTTATGTCGGTCAGTCAGTTGTCAGTGACTGGGCTGTGCTGTGATTGATAATCCATAACTCCAATAACTGACTCGCTGATTCAATAACTTGATGATCTACTCACTCCATCAATTTATGTTTGCATTGCATGTTTAAATATGACTGTCATTACAAATGAATAATGATTGTTAATCAAACTTTTCACATTCAACCTTGGCTGAAACAATCTGGCACAAAAGTTAACTCAACTTTAGCTTGTTTCCAGTTATTTTCGCTAGCCAGTGATTTGTTACTTTTCAGCCTGAAAATTTCAGGACATAAAGTCCAGTATCAGATCAGATCTCGCAAGTCCAGGCAGCTGTCTTGCAGACTCAAACTGCTCCTCTGGCGCTGTTTACCTTTTGTAAGAAAGAATCCTTTCAAAGTACCCCAACAACTATCGTTGATACTACGACCGTTGAAAATCCAAATCTTTGTTCTTTCATTTGAAAAAAGCAATTATCACTTTATCAGTTGAGTAACATTTCAATATTAATACAGCTTAAATATTTGAACATTCTTAAAAGTAATGATTAATCTTATTGGAATTCAGTTTAAATGTCAAGATGAGTTCTTGTATGTAGTCTAGTGGTCTCCAAAATTATGAACTTGTACTAATTAATTAATATGTATTTAAGATGCATGTTTATAGATATGTATATTGATATTTTGAAAAAGAACAAAAAGTACAATTGACGCCCTGCAAAAAAGAATTAAAATCCGCTATTTATTATTGGAAACTTTAACGATATTTTTCGAATTATTGATAGTATTGTCAAGAATTAAACCATTCAATCAATGCATCAATGCCCAGTGCCCAGATATGCATAATATCACGTAATATTATAAAAAATGAAGACTGAGGTAGTTCAAAATATGTAGGGCATTCATTTTTAATGTTCTGATGAGCAATAGATACTGACAATACTTTGAGAAAATGTTTATAAAACTGATTGTAATTACTTATTTAGATGCTCAATTATTATGATCCGGATATTGTTACAATTGGTATGTACCGCCGACTGCTCCAAATGCCTTAGGAAGGGAAATCTTTTATTTGCATGATTTTTGCAGGAATTGGTTAGGAGGGGAGAAACAAAGTATTGCCAGCGAAGTCATCATGAGCAGGACGATAAGAAGTGAAGGAGCAATTGTTATTTGTTACCGCCACCACCACCACTCTTCACAGTGATCTTTCCAGCACTTTGCTGGAAGCTGGATAAGCATTTGTGATAGTAATTTTCAATTTAACTTCTCGTCGTTATTCAAAAGGTTTTTTGTATTTCCCCTTTTTGTTGTACTCAATTGTTACAATAATAAAAATCATTTCATGAAAACTCTTAAAGTTTAAAGCATTTTTAGTTTTCGATACTGCAAAATACAATAAAACAATGAAACTTTCCGACGCGACTGGTTAGAAAACGATGAATGTACCAAATAATCTTCTCGGCAATCTGCATTAATCGTTTGGTTTTTATATCACAGTGATTTCATGGAACAATAGTTGCGCAAATATCATAATATATTGAGAAGATATCAATAATTCAATTTTTATGCAGCTGACATTGACACTTATAGATAAAATTAAAACAATAATTGTGTCAACTTATTTTGGATTGTACATGTTACACATGTGTATAATTTACATAACTTAAAATATTTGAAGTCACAAGTGGGACAAATTGAAGCCAACAATGTTAACTTATTTGGAGGCTCAAAAGAACATGTGGCATATGCATGAGCATTGAGAAATCCTTTTCCAGTATAAAATGCAAACGTGCTGTAACGACCAGTTGTTCAGTTCCTTTCATGAAAGTAGCAGATCAATAAATTTGAAAGATGAAAGCGTTTATTTCATTTTCGTTGTTACTTTTGGGTAGCTGTTCATTTGGAGCAGCGTTACCCCAAACGTACCCAGAAAAGGGGTGAGGCTAACTTCTTGCACATCTCATTCGCTTCAATTCAAAATATCATTTAAGATAATGGCTCCGTTATTTCTTTCAATGTCTATTCTAACGATCAAAGTTTAGTTCACTTGTCATTTGCATTTTTTGTTTCGCAGTTCCAAAGTGTTTCGAATATTCGAAGCGGGGAATGTTGAGAATGGACTCGCAAAACTCCAACATCTTCAGCATAAGGAAATGTTTGATTTCTGGAGTGAACCAAGCGTGCATGTTCCAACCGATATTTTTGTTCCAGAAGAAAGGCTCAAGAAATTCGAGAGGTTCATGAAGGACAATGAATTTAGCTACTCTGTAATGATTGAAGATGTGGGGAAACTAATGCTTTCAGAACAATTGGTAAACCGACAAGGAAAAGACATGGATTGGGATAATTATCAACGTTATGAGACGGTAAATTATTTTTTGCATCATATATTTTACTGTAAAATATCTGGTGTTCCATTATATGCAAAAACACAAACTAGTAAACTTTTAACAGACGGCCTATGAATTTTGTTTGATATTTTGTTTGTGATCAGATCTTAAATTTCGTTAACCAATCAGCTTTAGCTCATAATGACATTGCATCAATTGAAGAAATCGGGAGGACCATAGAAAATCGACCAATTATTCTTGTAAAAATAGGAAGACCAGCCGAAAACAGAACGAAACCGGCTATTTTCATGGATGGAGGTAACGCAGGATATAAAAAATAAGCATCCTTAATTTCATATTGTAGCTTAAATACCCTCCAGTAAATAATGACCACAAAATTCTTTCATTTATAGGAATTCATGCAAGAGAGGTATAGTTTGTCATTGTCACATACTCACATCTTCCATGATTTACACACGTGATTTTTGTCTATGTATAGTACAAATCTTATCTAATTATTTGTTTTTATATCACAGTGGATCTCTCCTGCTCTGACAACTTATTTCATCAACCAGCTCCTCAACAACTTCACTTCTTATCAAGACATATTGTCAGAAGTTGATTTATACATTGTTCCAGTACTGAACCCAGATGGGTATGAGTACACCCACACAACTAACCGAAACTGGAGAAAAAATCGCCGTGCAGATGCATCGTGTCCTGGAGTAGACTTGAACCGCAACTATGGATTTCATTGGGGCGGTATGGGCTCCAGTTCCAACAAATGTTCTGACATTTATAGAGGAACCGAAGCCTTTTCAGAACCTGAAAGTCGGGCAATGAGAGATTACATTGAAAGGAAACGTGAGGAAGGTGTGCAGTGGAGAGCGTATTTTGCCATACACAGCTACGCACAAATGTGGCTTGTTCCATGGGGTTGGACTTATGACCTTCCAGAAGATTATGATGACCTTGTCATGTTTGGAAACATTGGAGTTCAAGCACTTACTCCCGTTCACGGCACACAGTATCAAATTGGAAGCATAACAGAAATTCTGAGTACGAAAAATCTACAACATTGTGAAAAATGACAATGGATGCTATATTCGTTTTCAAAATTTAAAATATGGATTAATATTCGGGGGTCATATTTTGACATTCAATATGTTTTCGTAGGTCCTGGCGCTGGTGGTAGTGATGACTGGGCGAAAGGATCTGAAATTTTTAAATATGTACAGACAGTGGAAGTGCGTGACACGGGAAGATATGGATTTCTCCTACCACCCGATCAAATCAAGGACTGTGCGTCAGAGACTTGGGAAGCAATTTTAGCGACATCAAGGTTTCTTGCAAGCGAACAAAATAACTCCACACGTGTGACAAATTAACTTGTTGTTTGTTCATACATTTGTTGACATTAATGCAGAAAGCTTATCTATCTGGTTGCAAAATGATACTTAAAAATAAAGTTATTCATTGACATAAAGAATGATTACTTTTGGAATGATTTGTATGCTAATTTTTCAAATTACATACTTATACATTCAGCCCATTAATTTTTCTCAGTATTTTCATCTTTGCTAGGATTTTCAAATTCATTCATTGCTAATGATTGGCATTAGGCTGGTTACAATTATTACCACGTTTAAGATGTTCCCATTGTCTATGGTGGAAGGTGTCATATTTAGGCATCCACATCGCCGCAACTAGCAGATTATTGCTTTCAGGCCATTGTAGTTTTTACAAGGAATGATATTGATTTTCCAATAGGGAAATTCATAAATCTTTCGCCTCTCATCCGTCATTGGCGTCTTAACATTTGATGCTTAAAATCATACCATCTTCAAAACAAAAAGTCAGTAATTATTACGCATATCTAATCTCGGTGCAAGAAAACATCATGCGTTAATTTATAGAGCACGTGTACCTATTTATTTTCATTTCAACTCTGCCCTGCACGCCTGCCAATCATTTAATGGAATCAGCTTATTTATTACGTTCTTTTAGACATGCGAAGATAACCAAAGCTTGTGGTTTAATGAGACTCAATAAATACACGTGTGCACACTTTCCCATCTCAATAGAATTATTTCCAAAGATAGCGATGGCTTCTTGGATGGCTATACTTGATATGAGCCACTAAGCTGATTTATTAAAAACGTTCTCATTGAACTGCAAATGTTATTTAAGATCTATCACATTTTCAATTCGAATGAAACATGCAATCTTGATTAAAAAATAGCCGAAAGTTTTAATCATATAGTGATGTGATGGCATTTAATACCTAACACATTTACTTACATTAAAGTATTTTTACTTCTAAAGCAGTCCAAAGGTCTGGTAAACGTCACATCACATTTATTGGAAGACTAGACCTGACTAGAGGGATTTTTAGGCATGAGCGTAAATTGCGAATGCAAGAAAAGCTTTATATACTAAACTCCATCAAGAAATCGCTTTTATTTTTATTCAATTAGCATAACCGGTTCGACATGCTTGAAACGCTTTGTGCTGATATTCTGACTGTTGAAGGATCATCAACTAGTGTGTTTTGGTTTAATTTTTCCCAGTCCAGTCAAGAGATAGTTGTAAAAATATCACATTATAGAACTAGAAAATTAATTAAAACTTTAAACGTTCAAACTTAAAATCTATGCATTTAAAAATTGTGTCGGACTTTAAAAGGAATTGGGTTAGATAGAGTTCGTCGTATTAAAATTCTTATTCAATCATCACTGCAATAGCTTGCAGTCAGACTGACCTCATGGGAGATTCAGGAGAATTTCCTACCAATTCGTCTTCAGATTTATTATTAAATGAGATTTGCGAGCCAGGGCTCTTTTTACCGTGGATGCCATACTATGAGTCGACATGGAGTATTCCAGTCCGAGCAACACTCTACTTTCTCGGACTAATCTACTCATTCATGGGATTAGCAATAGTTGCCGACATGTTTATGGGGTCAATTGAGAAAATTACTAGCAAAACTAAAAAGGTAGACAATTAATTCAAATGTTTCAAGTAAGCCGAGCTTTATGATTTAAATGTCATGAATCCTCAGTACTTTTTAACAATAGTAGTTTCAATAATTAAATCACAGATTAGTCAACTTAATAACTGCGTTCCAGAAATCATTGAAGTCCGAGTATGGAATGGCACTGTGGCCAATTTAAGCTTGATGGCACTAGGATCTTCAGCCCCGGAGATTCTTCTGTCTTGCATTGAAATTGTTGGAAACAGATTTGAAGTTGGGGCTCTTGGGCCAGCAGCTATCGTTGGCAGCGCTGCGTTTAACTTGTTAGTGATTTGTGCGACGTGTATTATGGCTATTCCAAATGGTGAGACCAGAAAGATCAAAATGTTTGGTGTAAGTGTGGTAGTATTTTTATTTATAAAATATTGTTGTAGTAATTACAAATCCTATGCAAATATTTTATTCTTCAGGATATGAAACATTATTGAAAATACTAATGACTTTTATTGTCACATGTAGGTATTTTCGGTCACAACCGGATTTAGTCTATTTGCTTACATTTGGCTTCTGGTAATACTTCTGTATTCATCCCCTGACGTTGTGGAGGTGTGGGAAGCACTGCTAACGTTTCTATTCTTCCCAGTGCTTATTTTAATCGCATGGTTAGCGGATCGTATGTGCACACGTCACCAGCAAGTTCGTACTGCCATAAGAGATGAGAAAATTGAGAATGGAAACACAAATAGTGGTCCTGGTGGTGAGTGCTTTATGAACTCCTAACTCATTTCATCTTTCATCTTTACCATCTTTAGGCTGCAAAATTGTCAGGGTTAACGCACGTATCTGAACCGATGATCTCATAAGGCTTCAAAAATTAAAATCTACTAAAGTTAACAAAGTACTTTGGTTATACGCGGAAACGCAGATACCGAAATTTGAAGTAAACATTAGTTAAAATTATGCTCAGTATATATGTGTATCATTGTGTTCAATATTCGTATGGTTTCTGTCATCATTCGTAGCTTTTTTTATCTGTCTGCCACGCTATGCCTAAGAAATTTGAAAATTGGATTTTTCTTATAGGTCATGCATGCATTCTCTGTAACTTGAAAAACAAATACAAAAATGCTAGAGCCGAGATGTATATTCCATTCATCTTAAAACGTCAATGTCAGCATGTATGCTGCTATATGATTAGAATATATTTGTATATGCTTATTGCAGTTGGGCAGTGGTATTAATTTTAAATTATCACTCATGTAGTGTTAGATTTCACTCCATGCTTATTGCGAGATTGAAATTATTGGCGATACTGCTAATGCATAATGCAAAAATGGTTGCAGCTGCATTAATAAATAAGGTATTTTTATTGCATGTTTCAGACCTAATGCCTAGTCAAATTGGGATAAAGAACTATGGGGCTATTTGCAACCCACGGGGTGCTCTAAGACCTGAAGGTTTCGAATTCGATTGTGATACGGACCTGGAAAAAAGCTCGAGAACTTCAAGAACTTTAGGTTTAAGGCACAAATTACCATCTGCATGTCTCCATTAATGGTCGGTCAACGCTTCCACAGCATTTTGCCTAGCCTGCCGCTACCTTAATTTGTAATTACTTGCTAAACCTTTTCTGCTGTGACTTAATACTGTTGAAGTAGTAGACTAAGGATAAACCGAGTTTTAAAATGCAACTTTCTGTGCGTGTATTTCATAAAAATTATTATCACAGTTTGCTGATAGTATTTAAACGTATTCCCAATAACAATAACTTTTTATTATCTTGCTTATAATATGTCCGCGTGCTGTTTCAAGAGCTTTCATCATAGGCTGAACAGAGCTCTAGTTTGTATGCTCAACTTTAAACGTTAATGTTGAAAGAATTACAAATATATTTGAATTTGTATAATTTCAGCTGGAAACATGCCGGATTGTAAGATAAGCATGGATGAAAGAAAATTCCTCATTCCAGATAAACATCAAGTTGACAAAGATGCCTTTATTGAAGTTTACAAGGAACTGAGAAAATTTTCACAATTGAGCGACCATGATGCAGCCACCCTTGTGGCAAAAAAGTATGTATGATTGGTAATTATGTAAGTTTTGCCTCTAAAATTGGATAATTGATTCAACTGTAAAGTATGCAATTGTAATCCAATCTCTGTCCCATTCTTTCATTTGATGACAGACTCATCGACAGTCAACCCCATTCTAGTCTGTGGTATCGTATTGGAGCTGTAAGAAGTCTTTCTGGAGGTCGAAGAGTTCAGCCAAAGTTACCTGGCAAGCTTAAAAAGGTAAGATCTATTCATTTCCGTATTTTCTATTAATTTTGGAGAAGGAGTGCCTATAAGTTTAATTATGAAAGCACAGGTTTACAAAACATTGAACACGTCCTCTGACGATGAACCAACCGTCTCAGTCCAGTCTCAAAAAGCTATTGTAGAATTTAGTGCTGCATGCTATGCAGTTCCAGAAAACATTGGAAAATTCGCAGTTACCGTAATTCGTCGTGGACGCATGGATAACACTGTTCGTGTTCGGGTGGAATCTTTTGATGGTACTGCAAAGGCCGGGATAGGCTATATCCCAGTAAATGAGCAACTTATTTTTGGACCATACGCAACGGAACGCGAGATCTCAGTTAATATTATTGACGACAACCAATGGGAACCAGATGAACAATTTTTCCTTCGACTGTCAATTGTTGATGAGGGACCTTATGATAAGCATGATGTGACGCTCGGCAAAATGTCTACTACGGATATAGTTATTCTGGATGATGATGGTTAGAGTTTGCATTATAATATGGTTTTGTAAGGTTTTTTAAAGCTTGAAGATATTCTGATCTGAGTCCAAATAAAACGCATGTTTACAGAAGCTGGATTGGTTTCCTTCAGACGGACATGCATTTTAGTGAAAGAAAGCCGAAACCTTGCGTACATTAAAGTAGAACGAGCAAGAGGTGCAGATGGAGACATTTCAGTGCAGTGGAGAACAATTGACGGCAGTGCAAAATCTCCAAAAGACTATCAGGGAGGAGAAGGAACATTGATTTTCAAACATGGAGAAGTAAAACTATAAAACACAATATTTCTATTTCTTTTGTATGAGAGTCTCGATAATGTTCTCTCAACTCTTACTCGTAAGCAAGAAATTACATTGGAATGTCGGTTCTGATAGCTGAATGGCTCTTTTAATGCCTGCATTATGACAGACTTTACAAACACTGGAGATTCCAATAATGGACGACATGAAACTTGAACGCGAGAAATTCTTTGAAATTGAGCTAATGAACCCTGATGGAGGGGCTCAGTTAGGAAAGATCACTAAAATGGCTGTGGTTATCAGTAATGACGACAGTAAGCTTGAAAAATCTAGTCAGATATTTTCTTTGTAAATAAATATTCAGCACACACATACGATAAAATATATCTCATTGATTTCAGATTTTGGTTCTGCTCTTGAAAAAATGATGTTGGTAACATCAGATAATATGAAATCCATGCAAGCTCATCAGGATAGTTGGAGAGCACAAATTCAATCTGCCTTAACTGTAAACGGTGGAGACATTGAAAATGCAACAAGTTTTGACTATGTCATGCATTCTTTGACATTTGCTTGGAAGGTGTTGTTTTCTCTTCTTCCCCCACCATCGTACTGTGGAGGTTGGCTTTGTTTTTTCTGCTCTCTGAGTGCAATGGGCTTGCTGACGGCTATTGTGGGGGACTTGGCTACAATCTTTGGATGTCTTATAGGTTTGAGAGATAGCGTGACAGGTAAAATAAAAATAAATGAGAGACTCTATACCTATGTATTCGTACTAGGATATCTTTGGAAATCATCTTGCAACTTTTTACAACACAAATACAGCGATAACATTGGTCACCCTTGGAACATCTCTACCAGATTTGTTTGCTAGTAGAACGGCTGCCATCTCTGATGACCGTGCGGACAACGCTGTCGGAAATTTTACTGGAAGTAACTCTGTGAATGTTTTCCTCGGACTTGGGCTGCCTTGGCTAATTGCAACTATTTACCATGCGTATAACGGAACTGTGTTTCAAGTACCATCAGGAAGTTTAGGATTCAGTGTAGCTGTTTATTCTGCTGTTGCATTCTTAGGACTTGTGATAATCCTGATGAGACGATTTTTGTCGCTTTTTGGTAACGCTGAGTTGGGAGGGCCGTCTATTCCCAAGTTCATGTCGGGTGTAATTTTAATAGCGCTTTGGCTTTTATATATTGTTATTTTGACACTAAAAGCTTATGACTTAATTTAAATTTCGTACATTTCTTACATGTTTTATAATAAAGAAATCAGTTTATATAACGCATTTTTCATATTAGCTTCTCCAGTTTTAATCATTCAAAATGAGTAACAAGAAGCAAAAGCATGCAGGGAAATGATAAAACATCAGTTACTATTAAAATAGAACTTTACAATCCCCATTTGTTTCACATTCTACCCACCATCAACGATGCTCTAAAAATTATTCAAAATGTCTCAAATCTCTGGCAGGTTACTTGTACTGTAAATGTGAAGTAATTTGGAGAGCATTATATACATTAAATCAACCATGCACCTGCAACTGCAACCATCATGTCATCACGCATTAATGTGGCAAAAGAAACCCCACAGATCGGGTAGAATTACATAAGCTTACAATAGTAATGCATAAGACAAAGAATCTCTTTCGAACACACAAGCATTACATAATAATGAGGATCTACACATGCATATTTCGTTTCATATGTCAAAGCATAATAAATCTTGAACCGTGAGGAGTAGGAAACCAAAGTGTTCAGGAAATATACTCAATTTTTAAAGCTAAGTTTAGAAAGAAGGGAGTTCTCACACGGTCTACAAATGTTCAGCAGATGGGGAGTACAGTAATTAATTAGGCATTACAGCACAGAAAATGTATGCAAACTAAACAAAACACTATTTTTAGAATTGAGAAAGGAATATAGCATCTTTTAGTGACTACAAACTACAATACACAGTGAATAATGAAGTGAATCTTTGAGAATGCTTGAACTTTTAATTTATGGAATGGAAGGAGACAAAAATAGAGTTCACTTCTTTATTTGTTGGAAATTCATTTAGCTTCTTCACACTCTGAGATGTCTGCAATTTCAGTTCATCGGTGAATTCTGAACGCAACGGATATGCTTGCTTTTTTTTTTGGGATAACGCTAAAAACTGTTAGTAAAGTTCACATTTTTAATTTGGTTGCATATTACCAGCACAGCCCTGGAGAGCATTTTGAAGGTAATTTTTTAAAAGTATATTATAAACCGAAATACGTAACGCTGAAATGATGTCTAAACACTAAATCACGCTGACTATAATGGGGAGCGTTATTGTTTGCCCTTGTAAATATGAATTCACCGAGCAGGTCTGAGCAGTCAGAGCTTCATTAAAAGTTATTAAAACGCTTAGCAAATAGATTTTTAATCTTCACATTGTTTTTGGTATTTTTATATAGATTGAATCGCTTCAGATAACGTGTGACTGCGACAGCTCCTGATGTCCATCACTTTCTACCTCTTTCACCCTTGTAGCCACCCGACACGGGGCCTGTAGCAATTGCATTGTACCAAGCGGATGCTTGGTTTGCAGAAGCTCCAGCAGCCGCAGCGGCATGTTGTCCATGCTGTTGCAAACGATCCAATGTTTGCGCGGATGATGATTGTGCATTTACTTGGGCCTAGAAGAGAAAATATAATATGTAATTCGTTACTATAATTTTAAGATTCCTAGTTCAGGTAATTCCGCCATCATCGAAAGGGAACACAATACCTGATAGCCATCAAGCACAGCTTGGTTCGGACCGGACACTGCCCAGAGAGCAATGCGGTCAAAGACGACGGGTGATCCAGAATTTTGATGAGATCCTAATGCAGTACTCCCTCCATAACCAACACCATGAGAACCTCGTGCTCCAAGGCCACCACTGTATCTTTCCCCAACATTACCTCGACGAACCTTTTTCATGCAAGTAAATTCAGATCATGCACACTGTCAACTCCTTCGTTCCCCAAGATTGACAATTTCTTGCTGGACAAATCGCAAACTAGAAATCAATATTTCTTAAGTTTGGTATTGTGCTTACCCTGGTTAGTAGCCTTTTTTCGCAACATACCAATTGCAGAGACGAGATACTAAAAAGTGCAAAAACAACAAGTACAAATGAGCGACACATGCTGACTTCAGGGATTATACTAATAAACATTAATTAAATCAAACGGGTTAGCTCTCTGCAGTTAAGTCACTGAATGCTTATCATTTGATAAAAATTCTCAGATATGTAAAACGTTTTATAGGATTCAGCGTGTATGTATGTTGCGTATGCAAACTGTATGAGGCGAAGAAAAATGAGAAAATGTGTAAGTATCTTGTGTCTTTTTTAATCAACTCCTGAGGCAATTACCATCACGAGATTCTTTCTCTTTGTATTCTTGTTGGTATTCATGATTACAGAATGCATTGCATCGTACCGAATATATATCGCCATTTCATTGAAAACGTAATGTTTACTAAACAATAACTATACTTTATTTTAAAAGACTGGGCTTGTTTTGTTAGTCAATCGGCTACGCTATTTATTCGTTATCACAAGTAAATGGAAATGAAAATGTTGCTATTTTGCAAACCACGTTAGTTAAAAGTTGAGTAAAAATCGCCCGTAAAGTCTTGCTGAGTAAGCGATGACGCAACATTTCGTGGGATTTTGTAATTTGGGCCATGATGATGCGCAACTTGTCTTGTAGGCTCGTATTTGTTCAAAATTTCTGCAGCGTGACCCTTCACGTACACTCCGGGAACGGATTGCTTATACAGAGGTAAATTAGAAACTCTGTCGTGTAGCTCATTACCCCGTTGTGGCTGCTCTTGGAAGTCAGTGGATCCAACTGAAGAAGACGTGAGTTGGGC